>CAMOHE010046570.1:37525-52469 GCA_946598075.1 Artocarpus hirsutus | reverse complement strand
AGCATAAAATGCTCATGCATATTTTTATAAAAATGGTTTTTATTTATGTTTTGCGAGACTAATTTCCTACTTGCTGAGCGAAAGCTCATTTAAGAATGTTCATGCTGTAGGTAAGAAAACCTGTCAGCGGCATTTGATGGACAGTGGTGAGCGGTGGACGAATGGTGAAGATGGGAATGGATACCACTCACGCAATGTAACATTTTCGCATTATTATTTTATGAATTTATGCATGTTTTATTTTACGAAATTTTGTATGTTTACATCTTACAAAAATTATGTGCATATGAATAAGTAATTAAGTTACGTAATTATGCTTTAAAAACTGAGCTTGTAATTACACAACCTTGGTTTAGAGGATTTTAAAGTTTAAGAATATTGCATTAGTCAATGCAACAAATACACGAATTATTTAAGTAAGAAAATTATAAATTTATTTAGAATTAAAAATGATTACTAAAGTTTTATGTTATATTAAGAAATGAATTTTATAGAGTTTTTTCTACGAAATTATTATGTAAGTTTAAGGGAAAAGTTTTAAGAAATTAGTACCTTAAACTTAAAAGTTTAGGTTATAAGAAATTATAGTTTGACTATTTAAGAAGGTTTGATGTAATAAATGTACGAAGTTTTCAAATGAGAAAATTATATGAGCATTTATAATAAGAAATGTTTATATAAGTTTATGCTAAAATAAGTAACGATTTAAATAAACGAGTTCCAAGTAATTATTATTATGATAAGTTTGGAAAAGGTAAATTTTTAAGATATCAATATGTTATGTTTATGATGTCAATTTATAAGTAAAATATATGATTGATGTTAAGAAAGTTTTACAAAGCATTTAAATAAGATTTCATTTTAATATTTAATTTAAAATTATTTTGAAAATAGTTTTATTTAATTTTAGAAATATCCTTAAAGTAATAGTTGCTAAATAGCTATCTTTATGCTTAAAAAGAAAAGTTCAAGGAAATTACTATAGTTATGCTTCAAGAAATAAATGTTATGAGTATATAAAGGATCATAATTTATAAATTATAATTGAGTTAAAACGTAATAATTATTATTACGTTATTATCATGTTTAAGAAATTATGTATGTTGTTAAGTTACGAAATTAAGTTTTCGAAAAATGATTATTACATCTTTAAAGCTGTATGTTGAGAATTCATTCTCTGTAAGAAATCATTGTTACTAAGTTTGGGAAATAATTATTATTCCCTCTAAGGTTTCATGTCAAGGATTCCACAACAAGAACCCATTTAAAAAAAAAAAATTTATCCTGAAATTTTGTACTTTATTATTAAGTATGTTTAAGTTTACGACCACGTTAAGTCAAGTGACGGCCACGTAGGTAGGGTCGTCACAGATCAAGTCTAAACAAATGGGTGCAGAAAGGCATGGATGATTTGGGTTACAAGATTCATATGTGAGTTTTTTTAAAGATAAAGATTATCATTGTAAAAAAAAAAATAGAAGCCCAACACGTGGAAAAGATACTGAACGGAAATTAAAAGTAGCTATTGGATTTTAATTATTAATGATTTTAAAATTTAATATACATTTTATTAAGATTAAAAGTTTATAGTATATAATGCAATAAAAAAAAAAGAATAATTAAGGGTGTAACGGTGTATTTTACTCCAGAGAAATCTAAAGACATAATTATCAAGGCAAGGAAATAATGTTCCACCTTATCTTCCCAATAGACATTTCTTACTTGCCAGCAAAACGACTGCAAGAGCTACGCGGAAAGTCATTATCAACTGAAGCTCCCACATTGAGATTTATACATGTATCTTCTGTTTAAGAAGACCCCATCATGTGAATCAACATTGATGAAACAATTATAAAATTTTTTTGATGAAATAGTAAAAATCAAATCCTTTATCTAAAGTAGGGTCAGAATTATCCATTTTCTAATTTCTTAACGTGTTATTGCTTTAAATTACAAGCTGCATGAATCAACTGAATTTATTGTCTCTTCATTGTACCACCAGAGAAATTTCTTCCTTGTTTACCGATCATTACACTGGTTGTACGATTTCTAAGACGGAATTAAAAATTGTAGGCAAATTATACTCTCAATCGTTTTCGTTCAAATTTGCAATGGCACTGGCACAAGATAAACCTGCTCTTGAAGTCATACATGTCTTTAACGGACCACAAAATGTTCTTGGCTACAACTGGCATGCCTACCAGAAAAGTAAGTTAAAGGGTAAAGAATGGAGCCCATTACATGTTTATGTATTTACAATAGGTATCTGACGTCAGAGTTGGTCAGATTCAAAAAGTGGTGATGTAACTATTGAATTAAAATATCACTTTAATTTGTAAATATTTTATATGTATCTCAAAATCATATCATTAAAGTAATTACTATGTAATTATATAGCACAGAATATGACATCTGTTGAATCAGTTACAATATGATTCATAGTACCGGAAGACTCACAAGGCTAAATTAGAAGCTCTGCAGCATCAAGGAAGGATACGACAAGTCATTTGTTGTTTTTGGCAGTGTCGTTTATTTGTATTATGTAATTGGGCAACTTAATTACGTTTGTATTTCTCATTGGTCACTTGTTGAAATACTTATGAGTGTAAAAGCTGTGTAAAAAGTATTTAGATAGTGGTTCAATAGTTGAAATCGAACAAGAGAGAGAGACGGGTGGGGAGCAAGAGAGAGAAGTGAGAAAGGGTAAAGAGGATTTTCTTGCTAGGTTCCTCGGGAAGTTTGTATTGTATTGAGAGGGAAATATTGTTCTTGAGAGTTAATTATACAAAGATTCAATGAAGAACAAATCGATCTCCTCAAGAGGAGCTCGCGGGGATGTAGGTATCTCTTTGGCCGAGCCTCAAAAATGTAATGTTTAACGAAAGTGATTTCCCATATCTGCATGCTACTAACCCTACTGCAGAAGAAGATTCTTGTGTCACTAACCTTGTAGGTACTATGCAGAATAAAATACCAGTGAGCACTGTTCAGGTGGAGCCTATTTCAAATGGGAATGTGCACAAGCAGCAGGTACATAATGGTTCTCAACAAGAGATACAGGCTGATGAGAAAACAGAAGGAAGTCACGACATCGATTCAGGTACAACTGAAGAATCTGTACCTATGGAACTGGCAGCTAGAAATAAAGAACCAGTACAGGATCAAGTGCCAGAAGGTTTGAGTGATTATGGGCTTACAAGTGATCGAGAAAGAAGAACTATCAAGCCAATTTAGAGATGTGATTTTTCAGCCTTGATAGGTTAGCTTATGCTTTTGTCACTGCTATGGACTTGGAGAAGACTGAACCAGAATCATTCCAAAAGGCAGTAGATGAAGAAGGCTATAAGGGAAGAAATGAACTCCCTATATAAAAACAACACATGGATTATGATTAACAGACCCTGAGACCATTCCACAGTTGCTTGTAAATGGATTTATAAAATAAAAGACGGTGGCGCTTCTACTGAACCTATTTAATATAAGGCACGTTTGGTGGCAAAAGGGTTTACACAAAAGGAAGGTGTAGACTTTAATGAGATTTTCTCATCTGTGGTCAAGTATAAGACAATTAAAATTTATGTTGTCTTTAGCAGCTCAATTTGATTTAGAAGTGAAACAACTAGATGTGAAGACGACCTTCTTGCATGGATAATTAAAAGAGACAATTTATATGGAGCAACCCAAAGGATTTAAGGTTCATAAGGGAAGAGAGATGGTATGTCTACTAATTAAAGAAGTCGTTATATAGTCTAAAACAGTCATCATATCAATGGACTAAGAGATTTGACGCTTTCTTGTTGCATCAAGGCCTTAAGAGAAGGTCTTTTGATTCTTATCTCTACTTTAGGGGAAATAAAATTGAAGAAGTAGAAAACCTTCTTCTATATGTCAATGACATGTTGCTCATCAGTAAAGAGAAGGTGAAAATTAACAAGATAAAGGATATGCTCAAGTTAGAATTTGATATGAAAGACTTAGGTCCTGCTAAGAAGATTCTAGGAATACATATTTGGAGAAACAGAGGAAATCATACTATTTTTTCTAAGTCAGAAGCCATATCTTGAGAAGATAGTCGATAAGTTCTTGAAGAAAGGAGCTCAGCCGAATAAGCAGCCTTTGTCTGGTCAATTTTAGCTGTCAAAAAATCATTGTCCAGTGACTGAGAAAGAGAAATTGTACGTGTCTCAAATTCCTTACTCAAATTCAGTACTCCATGGTGTGCAATTGTCCAGATCTAGCAATTTCATGTTTAATTCAAGTAAGAGTCACTGGTTAGCTATGAAATGGCTAATCAAATATATTTCTACCACAAAATTGGGATTAGCCTATACAAAGCAGGGTTTAAAAGTTGAAGTAAACTGCTTTGTTGACTCAGATTGTGCGGGTAATCAAGATACTAGGAAATCTCTTACAACTTACTATTTCTTAGTTTGTGGAAACTGTGTTTTAGCTAGAAATCTCAGCTTAATTCTGTGCTAGCTTTATACACAACTAAAACTGAGTACATGGCAGCTATTGAGGTAATCAAAGAAGGAATCTAGATGCAGAGATTGTTACAAGAGCTAGAGGTTTATTAAGGAAAGGCCATTGTGTACTTTAATAGTCAGACTGCAATCTATCTATGGAAAAAATTCAGTGCCCCATAATAGAACAAAGCATGTACAAATAAAATATCATTTATCAAGGAGAAAATTGCACAAGGAGTTACTAAGATAGAGAAAGTCCCTATAGAAGAGAATCCAGCTGATATGGGAACTAAAGTGGTGACTTTTGACAAGTTCTAACATTGTTTGGACTTGCTAGGAATTAATAATGGAAGATTGAAGATATAAATCGAATGTGGATCTTGAAGGAGGTTATGGTCTCTTCTTTAAAAGAATCACATTATAACTAAAGAGTAGATTGTTAAATTAGATATAATATGATTCAAACTACTAGAAGACTCACAAGGCTAAATTAGAAGCTCTACCCCATCAAGGAAAGATATGACAAGCCATTTGTTGTTTTAAGGCAGTGTCATTTATTTGTATTATGTAATTAGGCAACTTAATGACGTGTCTATATGTCATTGGTCACTTGTTGTAATACTTAAGAGTATAAAAGCTATGTAAAGAGTATTTAGTAAGTGGTTCATGCTGTAGGTGTGGACCCAAATCAACCAGCAAAGAGAAAATAAAAAAGAACGGCAGAGCCTCGGCGTCGCAGCGCTTGAATTTGGGCACCGTGGTGCCTGCCCATGACCAAACCAGTGCCGTGGTGCTAGGTTAGAGCGCCACGGCTCCAAGAAGCTGTCCTTTGTGATTTTTTATCGGATTTTGAAGCCAAAAAGTGGAAACGGCTAGGGTTTTCTCAATATAAGTGTTTTTTCTCTTCTTTGGGGTATTCAAATAGACATAAGGTGGCTAGCGTTGAGTAAGTGGCATTATTTTAAGTGAGGCATATTTTGTGAGAGAGCTCTATTGTTGAGAGAAAAAGAAAATTCCCACAGAGGGTGTCAGGTAGAAGAGAGATTTAGGAAACATAAATTGAGAGTGTGTGATAAATTTTCCTTGTAATCTGTAATTTTCTTTATCATAGTGAAATCTACAGCTGCAAAAAAAAAACGTAGTCTCAAATTTGGACGAACTTGTATAAAAATTTGGCGTTTCTTTTTTCTTCTTTTCTTCTATCTTTTTCTACAATTATTTGTTCTTGGTGGTCCTTAGAATTAGGAAGTGCTTAATTCCTCAACAACTGGTATCAGAGTGAAGGTTTGAGTCAAGAACGATGACGGGAGAAGAAGCTACCATATCATTAAATTTGATGGCTCAGATTCTTCCTATTGGAGGATGCAAATGAAAGACTATCTCTATAGCAGGAAACTACACCTGCCCTTGGGAGATAAGCCCGAATGCATGAAGGATGAGGAGTGTAATCTCCTTGATAGACAGGTGCTAGGTGTGATCCGTTTGATTTTGTCATAGAACGTGGCCCACAATGTAACAAAGGAGAATACTACAGTAGGGATGTGAAGGCTTTGTCGGACATGTATGAGAAGCCCTCGACAAATAACAAGCTACACCTCATGAGAAGCTCTTCAATTTAAAAATGCCTAAAGGTGTCTCGGTGGTAAAGCATCTAAATAATTTCAATACTATCATGAATCAATTGGTCTTGGTGGAGATTAAATTGAATGATGAGATCAATGCCTTAATCCTTTTGGCCTCGCTACCAAATTGTTAGAAACCCATGAGGGTGGCCATTACCAATTCGATTGACAATGTAAAACTAAAGTTTGTTGATGTCAGAAATTCTATTCTGGCAGAAGAAGTTCGAAGGAAGGATTCTGGTGAAGCTTTAACGTTGAACTCGACCGTTAATGTTGATAATAGGGGCAGGAAACTTGAGAAGCATTCCAACAGGGATAATGGCAAAAGAGGCAAGTCGAGGAATGGGAGAAGTAAGTCAAGGAACGGTAGGAACGTAGGGTGTTGGAATTGTGGAAAGACCGGCCACTTGAAAAAGAATTGTAGGGCTCCGAAGAAGAACAAAGACAAGAATAATGACGTTGTAAACACTGCCACTGAAGAGGCACAAGATGACTTACTCTTGTCTCTTGACAATTCTTTTGATTCATGGAAAATAGATTCAGAAGCATTATTCCACACTACTTCACATCGTCATGTCCTAGAGAATTACGTTGTCAGAAATCATGGTAAGATTTACCTTGCTAACGGTGAACCTTTGGACATTGTTGGCATTAGAGATGTCAGTTTAAAAATGCCTGATGAGTCCATGTGGATGATTTAGAACGTGAAACATGTACCCAAACTGATGTGCAACTTGATTTCGATGGGGTAACTGGATGACGAAGGATATAATATGACCTTCAACTATGGAGGTTGGAAAGTCACAAAGGGAGCCATGGTCGTTGCTCGGGGACGTAAAGCTAGAACTCTTTTCATTAATTCCAGTTGCAAAGATACCATAACAGTTATTGACTATGCTGCCAACACTGAGCTATGGCACTATAGGGTTACGCACATGAGTGAGAAGGGAATGAATGTGCTTCACTCTAATGGAAAACTGTTAGGATTGAAAACTATTGATCACAGGTTGTGTGAGGGCTGCATCTTTGGCAAGCAGAAGAGAGTCAGTTTCTCAACAACAGGCAGAAAGCCTAAGTCTAGGAAGTTGGAGCTGGTTCACATTGGTGTGTGGGGACCTTTGACGGTGACTTCCCTTGGTGGTGTAAATTACTATGCGACATTCATTGATGACTCAAGTAGGAAGGTATGAGTTTACTTTCTAAAAAACAAATCTGATGTCTTTGATGCTTTCAAGAGATGGAGAGCTATGGTAGAGAACATGACATATTTGAAGGTGAAGTGCTTGTAATCTGACAATGGAGGAGAATACATAGATGATGATTTCAAGCGATACTATGCTGAGAATGGAATAAAGATGAAGAAAACTATTCCAAGGAAACCAAAACAAAATAGTGTAGCTGAGAGAATGAACAAAACTTTGAACGAGCATGCCAGAAGCATGAGGTTGCATGTAGGGCTGCAAAAGTCGTTTTGGGCTGAGGCAATTAACACAGCAGCTCATTTGATCAACAAAAGTCCATCCACACTATTAAAGTTCAAGCTACTGGAAGAAGTACGATACAACTATGAAGATCATATACTGTTAGCATGATTGTTTTATAATTTTAGTGTAGCAAAGATCTTGCATATTTTCCTAACCGAGTTTTATTTTCATGTTGGATTAGTTAAGATCCAATTTTAGGATTTAGTAGATATATCTAGACATATCTCACACCTAGGCTTTGCTTATTTGAAGAAGTCCTTTTCAAACTTTTAGACTTAAAGCTTAGAGTGTCAAAGTGAGAAAAAACCAAAGTGATCCTTTAGGGTTCTTGGACTTCAAAATATTGCTCTCAACCTTATATTTGTCGTTGTGCATTGTTCCAATCCATAAATTCTGAGGAGGAACTATTTATTGATCGGTTAGACAAAAGACAAGTGAAATTGACTTAGAGTAAACTGACGAGTTCGAAGACGACTCGCACAAGGAGATATTGTGGGTTCCTGCATTGGTGTAGCTTCTAGGCTTTTTTCCAATTGCAATCCTTAAAACCATAATTCAATATTTGTAGATCCTTCTTATATCTAGTGCGATTAGAAGCAATGATGTTTTTTCTACAAGGGTTTTTGGTCATGCTTAGGGAAGGGTCAGTTTTTAAATAAACTAACTCAATACTAACCCAAGCCGTGATATGAATGGATCGAGAAATCTCAACACTAACACGACCTATTCTGACATGGGTTGATACGAACACAACTCGTATTAATTTGTTCCTTATGCAATCTATAAAACACCAATAACCTCTGACCCGCCAATAAGCCATAGTAACCTGCACTAACCCATGACTTCTTTGGCTTTGAATGTACACTAATATAATATAAAAACAAACACAAAACGAATTTCTTCGAAATCAAATAAGTTCCATACTACAACAATAAAAAATTAAGTCCTAAAATTTCTAAAAACGTCCAACAAAATTACAAGTCCAACTCTTAACAAAACAACGTCTAATAAAAAAGACTCAAGTGATTAAACTAAAACCATCTTCTTATTATTCAAGAGTTAAATGAATTTAGTTTCAAACTTGGTCTAAGATTAAGTGAGTTACAGTTTTGTTTTACGAGTATATTTAATAATATGAGAAAATATTTAAAAAAATATTTCAATAATTAATCATGAGTCAAGCGAATGATTTTAGAGTCATGCGGGTTGACTCGAACACAACCCTATTTTACACGAGCTAATTTCATATTTACACTCAAATGATCCGTGGTTAATTTTTTTTTACTCTTTCCTTTAAAAACGTGTCGGATTTGTGTTTTATCGTTGTGTCATAACCCTTATTGCTAAAAGTATTTGATAATATAAGAAAATATTTTAAAAAATATTTTAATAATTAATCACTGGTCATGCAAATGATTTTAGTGTCATGCAGGTTAACCCAAACACGACCCATTTTCAGACGGGTTAGTTTCGGATTGACACTAAAATGACCCGTGGCTAATTTTTTCCTTATTCTATAAAAAAACGTGTTGGATTTGTGTTGTGTTGTGTTGTTGTGTTATAACCTTTATTGCTAACCCTAGCTAGGTTTGTAAAACCCATGGTTTTAATTGAAAAAGAATTCAAAATTTTGGACCATTTTGAAATTTTTAATAACCTTGGGTATTTAGAAGATTCTTTTTCGGAAAAAAAATTGATTTAAAGAAATAAGATGCTTTCTCCCCATTGTTTTTTCCCTTCTTTTCTTTCCTTTCTTTTCTTTTTATTCTTCTTCCCGTGCAAATAGAGAATCCCCCTATCGTCCCTGCCTTTTCCCAGCAACCAATCTCTGGCTGTTGCCTGCCTACATGAGCTAGCCAGTAAGAAGCACTACTGCCTAAAACCTCTAGCGTTGAAGTGCCGTCTACTTATTCACTGTCTACCACCCAAAATCGAAGGAGAACTCCACGATGACTTTAGTTTCGACACTGATTCTGGCATCGTTTGGTCTCGTCTCCACCAGCAAGTTGCACCGTCAGTTTCCTCTTATCAAGAGAAACAAGACCCACCCTAGCTCAAGCTTGTTTGTCATTGGAAACTTCTAGGCCACCGTCACCCCCTTCATCAATTTTGGTCTATTTTTTGGCGAGCTGAGTCTCGTTTTGGAAAACCAACCTTCAGAGCAACAATCCTTATATTGAGGGCTTTGTTTTGGTATCGATCTCTATCACCACTTTGTTGGTCAAGCCACGGTCAACATCGGTCAGCTCTTGGTCAACGGCAATCAATGGTTGACCCCAACCACCTAAGTCCAAGAGCTACACTTTTGATCTATTTTGATATTTTGAATGCGTTCGCATCAGAATTATGGGTCAAAGTTTCGAACACCGAATTGGCTAGTTAAAGATTCAACTAATAGCTTTGTTTTGGCGAATGGAGTCCTTTCCGCCATCGAATGCTAAAGACTAAACTTATAGGAACTCTATTACTCATCCTTTGTGATATTTTTATTTAATTAGCTAATAAATTTGAAATTTGAAAATTAAATTACGTGGATTTCAATATATATTGTTGCTGTTGCTTTTGTTTCTAATCGTTGTTGTTGTTGATATTGTTATTGATGATGTTGTAATTGTTATTGATGTTATCATTATCATTACTACTACTACTATTATTATCATCATCATCTACAAATTTGTTATCAAGTTGGTTTTTACATACGGTTTGATTTTGAGTTGGTTTCTATACACATATTGATTATTCGTATATTTATTGCTGATTTAGAATTATGATAAATCATATTACGTTTGAGTTTGGCTGAAATTGATGTTTGGAATGAAATGTTTATTTGGCTCAATATAATTATTCTCGATGGTGCATCTTGTAGTTATGGTACACCAAAAATATATTTAAAACTTGTTTTCTTGCTATTTAAATTTTTGGTTTTAAGAAAAATAAGCCATTATGCTAACAAAATTTTGCCAAAAACTAATTAACATGGGTATAATGAATTATGAGGGTTATTAGTAGTCAGATGGGTTAAAACCAGATCCAATATATGTTGAGACCCTATGCGGCACTGTCGGATAACTTTTAAGGTCATCCAAAGTATTCCTCAAAGTTATATCCCACAGGATGCTCATTTGTTGGGCAACAGACATTATATTTTTGGTATCATTATTACTATATGGCCTATTTCAACGGGGCACGATGGATACGGAATGCTCATTTGGGGCACAACAAAATTTTACTATAACCTTTTTTTTTTCCTTTCTTTCAATAACAACCCGAGACGTGAGTGTGAAAGAATTTGAGTGACAATTACAAATTGTGAGTTGTTGATTGGTTATATAAACTATGAACTTGATGAACTTTTTTATATATTAATATGAGAATTTGTTTATTAACTTTATAAATATTTTATATACAATTTAATAATAGTAAGAAAAACAAGTAATAGATTTTCTACTGAGCACTATGTGCTCACCCCTCTACTTTCCTTTTTAGGTTAGTCGATTAATATTTGGTGTCTAGGAATGTTGTCAATGCTCCTTACTATTCGACTAGTATATTCTCCCTACAATTTTATTGGTACATGGAAGATACATAAAATGAACACTCCCAATAGATAATTGATTTTTTTTAACTTTGTTTTATTTATTTTTTGAATTTATTTTTATTTATTTTGACTAAAGCTATACAGTTGTATTTTTATTTATTTTATAAGCAATCATTTAAATTTTATATATTTTCATTTAAATTTTCTATTTGTATTTTATCTTTTTATTTAATATTAAAGACTCGGAAGCAAACTTGTTTTCTGTTTTTTTTTTTTTGTAATTTTATGAACTTAATTACAGTTTTTAAATTTTTTTGACTTTCTAGATCTTCAAAAATATTTCCATCAATTTAGCCACTATCCTGATTTTAGGTCGTGAGAACGCTAAATAACTATATCATTATTTCATTTTTATTTTCTAGGCTTTTACTTTACACAATTATTATTTTTGGTTATTAACAGGATACCGTAAACGTGTTTTTTGTATGTACAAAGGTCTGCTTGTTTTGTCTATTAGGTCCTGTCCTAACAGTTTAAATAGTTCCAACAGTTATGTCACAGGCGTTCCTTCAATGACGTGCTTTTTGGCTCACGCATTTTTGATAAGGCCATACAAGTTTATTCACTTCTGATTTTTCAGACAAGTTTATATCATTGTACTCTTGAGACGCTTTTCACGATGGTAGCTGAGAGGCAACAAGGGAAGGAAAGGGACCAATCACTAACTGGTGTGAAATCATGTCTAAATGGGTCTTTGAGACAATTTTAGGTTATGAAAACTTTATATTATACATTTTTTTATATTATAATATTTTAAAGCTTTACATGGTGGCAATAAAAAATTTTAGTTAAAATTGAAAATAATAAAACCCTATATAAGTGTCGATCGGGTACTTAATTCAAATAGGTTTGAAATCATGACTAAGTGGCACAGGGAAACATTTACCTTTCTCCTCATGATATTTTTCCTCATTCTTTCCTATCTACCATCATCGGACCCTTGTTTGGCTCCAAGCTACTGGCCAACGCGAAAAATATCTCATAATATTTTTAATTGACAGATGTGCATAGAGGATTTGATGAAGGACAATTAATAATGTCGTTGAGTAATTAAAAATTTTAAGTGAGTTGTCTCCTTGATAGGGACTTGGGACAGAAAATTCAAATCCAGTGAAGATGGACTACTGTAATTTATTTAAGAGAACCAAAAAAATATTTTTGAAACTTTTTGAAGTAAATATAATAGGTTTTATAATTTAAATAATTTATTTATTATGTAAATAAGAATTATTTATATTACAAATAAAAAATAATTAAATTATTTACATTTTAAATTTATTTATTAGTATAAATAAAAATTATTTATAAATAAGTGGTAAATAAATTATTCACTATAAATTTACTATTTATTACTACAATTAAATTTGAAAAAGTGTTTTTTATTATAGACACATCTATTTAACTTATGATCCTAGTTTAATCATTAGTACATCATTCATTAGACTGAAACCTATTATTTTATAAATAGTAAGGTTTTAACCTATAAAGGTGAAAAAAAAAAGAACGGAAAAATTATGATCCTCTATTAGCCTTTATTTATTGGACAATTATACTTGATCAACATAGACTCCATAAATAAGACTAAGGTATGGCTGCACACAAAAAAACTGCTCACTTTTTTGGGATCTATCGAGATCCTGTAAACCACAGTATTGCCCTCAAATTTTTCATCCCGAAAAAAATTCAGATTGAATTTTCCCTATAAAAAGATGGCTTGTACATTAACGTTTATTACAGGCAATCCTACTCAACCCAACAAAGCAAGAAAATATGGCTTTCCACCGCCATCTCCAAAACTTCCTTTTATCTCTCCTTTTACAAAATTCCCAAACTCCCAACACTAGTGCAAATCGTAAAATAAGCTAAGCCCTTTCACGTATATCATCATCAATAACGTAAAACTGAATTCTTTTAAAAATCAATTTTCCCTTTTCAACTAAACAGGAGGAAAAGTACTTAAATAAAATAAAGCAATACTAAATTTATTTTATCCATATTTCTGTTTATATCCAGAGTAATTTTTTACATTCTTGTTATTATTTTTAAATTTCACTTTTAAGTCACAAAATAGAACTACAACTGTAGTCCAATAGTAAATCAACACCACTTCTTTCATGCACTTCTAAGTAAGTTAATTGTCATGGACTAACTCTTATTTACCATTTATTTGTTTCATGCATAAGATTAGTGAGGATAAAATAGACAGATAAAATTAAATTTTAATACACTGTTTGGTTGAAAATTTTAAAAGATTAAACTAGTCTAAGCCTGAGTCTCCCTAGGCCATTTTTAGTATAAATACTAATCCTAATGCTAATATTATATTTGTCACTAAAAAGTGTGGAAATAGATTATGTGATCTCCTATTCTATTTTGTGCTTAAATAATAATACTATTTTAGATGTTTTATCTATCTTTGGTCATGATTGTCTTGAAATTTGTAAAAATTTGCTTTAAATGTGAAGTATATCTTGAAAAAGACAATGTTGTGATAGCACACTTTTTACTTTTTGCTATAATAGCCACACTTGATGTGAAGAACTCAAACATCACAAATTATTTATAATTATGAGGATGTTATTGAGCGTCCAAAATTATATATAAAGAAATGTTATTATTAGAAATTTGGACATGATATGGCATATTGAGAAGACCAAATGGAAAAATGCATCTATCCATGACAATATTAATTTGTGTGAAACGGTAATGATGTTTATCTTCTTCTGTATTGGACACTTTTTGCATCGTTTTGTGTAAATTTTCTTACTGACCACTGTGAATTTAATCACTAGTTGGAAGCTTGTGGAACGAGTAAATAAAAATGGGGAGGTGGCCAAGACCAAATGTCAATTGAGACGCGCATGTTATTCCAAAGACAAGACTTCAACGAAATATAACAACAACAACAACCACGAAATAGTCAATAGACATGCGAAAAGAATGAACGTTAGAAATAATGAAACTTCATTTCACATACAACAACAACCACGAAATAGTCAATAGACATGCGAAAAGAATGAACGTTAGAAATAATGAAACTTCATTTCACATACAGGAATACTGATGTAGGCAAATCTAAATGTGTGTCTCTGTGTGTGTAAACATAACATATTAGAGAAAATATTATTTTAACAAAACACATTTAAAACTGTAATTTTTTTTAAAGAAAGAGTACATAAACAAAAAACGAATAATTTTTTTAAAGCGTGTGTTTTGATCTAATTATATTGTGTGTGTGTGTGTGTGTGTGCGTGTGTGTGTGTGTGTGTGTGTGTGCGCGTGTAAAAGAAAATGAGAACTTGGTAAGGACAAACCAAATAGAAAACTGATTATGTGAGGACATTTTTAAGGAAAAAAATTAATAAAAGAGTTTAGGGGGCAAAATAAACAAAAATAAGAGTAAGTAAAAAAAATATTCAGAGCCTATTTAATAAAAAAAATATTTTAGCAATCAAGTCAAATAAAATAAAAATAATTAAATGCACGTATGAGATGCAAAAATACATTTAAATAGAATGTGTGTATAAATCTCATTGCGGCAATTAGTAAAAAGAAGTATTTATGAAGGCCACTTTTCACAAATTACATTTTACAAGATTGCTAGAAAAATATTTAAGTGGGGACGTACTTAAGAAAAATTATTTCAATATAAATTAAATAAAATAAATTTGTTTTGAGGGTCAATAAAATAAAAAATTAGTTCAATTATATATATCTATATATATTAAAAAAATAAATTCAGAGAGGAAAAGGTAACTTTAGAAAAGTAAGGAA
>CAMOHE010046570.1:0-37505 GCA_946598075.1 Artocarpus hirsutus | reverse complement strand
AAACAGAAGGAAGTCACGACATCGATTCAGGTACAACTGAAGAATCTGCACCTATGGAACTGGCAGCTAGAAATAAAGAACCAGTACAGGATCAAGTGCCAGAAGGTTTGAGTGATTATGGGCTTACAAGAGATCGAGAAAGAAGAACTATCAAGCCAATTTAGAGATGTGATTTTTCAGCCTTGATAGGTTAGCTTATGCTTTTGTCACTGCTATGGACTTGGAGAAGACTGAACCAGAATCATTCCAAAAGGCAGTAGATGAAGAAGGCTATAAGGGAAGAAATGAACTCCCTATATAAAAACAACACATGGATTATGATTAACAGACCCTGAGACAATTCCACAGTTGCTTGTAAATGGAATTATAAAATAAAAGAAGGTGGCGCTTCTACTGAACCTATTTAATATAAGGCACGTTTGGTGGCAAAAGGGTCTACACAAAGGGAAGGTGTAGACTTTAATGAGATTTTTTCACCTGTGGTCAAGTATAAGACAACTAAAATTTATGTTGTCTTTAGCAGCTCAATTTGATATAGAAGTGGAACAACTAGACGTGAAGACGACCTTCTTGCATGGAGAATTAAAAGAGACAATTTATATGGAGCAACTCGAAGGATTTAAGGTTCATAAGGGAAGAGAGATGGTATGTCTACTAATTAAAGAAGTCGTTATATGGTCTAAAACAGTCATCATATCAATGGAATAAGAGATTTGATGCTTTCATGTTGCATCAAGGCCTCAAGAGAAGTTCTTTTGATTCTTATCTCTACTTCAGGGGAAATAAAATTGAAGAAGCAGAAAACCTTCTTCTATATGTCAATGACATGTTGCTAATCAGTAAAGAGAAGGTGAAAATTGACAAGATAAAGGATATACTCAAGTCAGAATTTGATATGAAAGACTTAGGTCCTGCTTAGAAGATTCTAGGAATACATATTTGGAGAAACAGAGGAAATCATACTATTTTTTCTAAGTCAGAAGCCATATCTTGAGAAGATAGTCGATAAGTTCTTGATGAAAGGAGCTCAGCCGAATAAGCAACTTTGTCTGGTCAATTTTAGCTGTCAAAAAATCATTGTCCTGTGACTGAGAAAGAGAAATTGTACGTGTCTCAAATTCCTTACTCAAATGTAGTACTCCATGGTGTGCAATCGTCCAAATCTAGCAGTTTCATGTTTAATTCAAGTAAGAGTCACTGGTTAGCTATGAAATGGCTAATCAAATATATTTCTAGTACCACAAAATTGGGATTAGCCTATACAAAGCATGGTTTAAAAGTTGAAGTAGAGTGCTTTGTTGACTCAGATTGTGCGGGTAATCAAGATACTAGGAAATCTCTTACAACTTACTATTTCTTGGTTTGTGGAAACTGTATTTTAGCTAGAAATCTCAGCTTCATTCTGTGGTAGCTTTATCCACAACTAAAACTAAGTACATGGCAGCTACTGAGGCAATCAAAGAAGGAATCTAGATGCAGAGATTGTTACAAGAGCTAGAGGTTTATTAAGGAAAGGCCATTGTGTACTCTAATAGTCAGACTGCAATCTATCTATGGAAAAAATTCAGTGCCCCATAATAGAACAAAGCATGTAGATATAAAATATCATTTATCAGGGAGAAAATTGCACAAGGAGTTACTAACATAGAGAAAGTCCCTACAGAAGAGAATCCAGCTGATATGGGAACTAAAGTGGTGACTTTTGACAAGTTCTAACATTGTTTGGGCTTGCTAGGAATTAATAATGGAAGATTGAAGATATAAATCGAATGTGGATCTTGAACGAGGTTATGGTCTCTTCTTTAAAAGAATCACATTATAACTAAGGAGGAGATTGTTAAATTAGTTATAATATAATTCAAACTACTAGAAGACTCACAAGGCTAAATTAGAAGCTCTACTCCATCAAGGAAGGATATGACAAGCCATTTCTTGTTTTAAGGCAGTGTCATTTATTTGTATTATGTAATTAGGCAACTTAATGACGTGTCTATATTTCATTGGTCACTTGTTGTAATACTTAAGAGTATAAAAGCTATGTAAAGAGTATTTAGTAAGTGGTTCATGTTGTAGGTGTGGAGCCAAATCAACTAGCAAAGAGAAAATAAAAAAGAACGATAGAGCCTCGGCGCCGCAGCGCTTGAATTTGGGCGCCGTGGTGCTTGCCCATGACCAAACCAGTGCCGTGGTACTGGGTTAGAGCACCACGGCTCCAAGACGCTATCCTTTGTGATTTTTTATCAGATTTTGAAGCCAAAAAGTGGAACAGCTAGGGTTTTCTCAATAGAACTGTTTTTTCTCTTCTTTGGGGTATTCAAATAGACATAAGGTGGCTAGGCTTGAGTAAGTGGCATTATTTTAAGTGAGGCATTGTGAGAGAGCTCTATTGTTGAGAGAAAAAGAAAATCCCCACAGAAGGTGTCAAATAGAAGAGAGATTTGGGAAACACAAATTGAGAGTGTGTGATAAATTTTCCTTGTAATCTGTAATCTCCTTTATCATAGTGAAATCTACAGAGGCAAAAAAAGGACGTAGTCTCAAATTTGAATGAACTTGTATAAAAATTTGGTGTCTCTTTTTTCTTCTTTTCTTCTATCTTTTTCTACAATTATTTGTTCTTGGTGGTCCTTAGAATTAGGAGGTGTTTAATTCCCCAACAACTAGTATCAGAGTGAAGGTTCGAGTCAAGAACGATGACGGGAGAAGAAGGGTCGGCTACCATATCACTAAATTTGATGGCCCAGATTTTTCCTATTGGAGGATGCAAGTGGAAGACTATCTCTATAGCAAGAAACTATAACTACCCTTGGGAGATAAGCCCGAAGGCATGAACGATGAGGAGTGGAATCTCCTTGATAGATAGGTGCTAAGTGTGATCCGTTTGATTTTGTCATAGAACGTGGCCCACAACATAACAAAGGAGAATACTACAACAAGGATGTGAAGGCTTTGTCGGACATGTATGTAAAGCCCTTGGCAAATAAGAAGCTACACCTCATGAGAAGCTCGTCAATTTAAAAATCCCTAAAGGTGCCTCAGTGGTAAAGCATCTGAATAATTTCAATACTGTCATGAATCAATTGGTCTCCGTGGAGATTAAATTCAATGATGAGATCAATGCCTTAATCCTTTTGGCCTCGCTACCAAATAGTTGGGAACCCATGAGGGTGGCCATTACCAATTCGATTGACAATGCAAGACTAAAGTTTGTTGATCTCAGAAATTCTATTCTGGCAGAAGAAGTTCGAAGGAAGGATTCTGGTGAAGCTTTAACGTCAAATTCAGCCGTTAATGTTGATAATAGGGGCAGGAAACTTGAGAAGCATTCCAACAGGGATAATGGCAAAAGAGGCAAGTCGAGGAATGGAAGAAGTAAGTCAAGGAACGGTAGGAACGTAGGGTGTTGGAATTGTAGAAAGACCGGTCACTTGAAAAAGAATTGTAGGGCTCCGAAGAAGAACAAAGACAAGAATAATGACGCTGTAAACACTGCCACTGAAGAGGCACAAGATGCCTTACTCTTGTCTCTTGACAATTCTTTTGATTCATGGAAAATAGATTCAGAAGCATCATTCCACACTACTTCACATCGTCATGTCCTAGAGAATTACATTGTCAAAAATTATGGTAAGATTTACCTTGCTATGGTGAACCTTTGGACATTGTTGGCATTAGAGATGTCAGTTTGAAAATGCCTAATGAGTCTGTGTGGATGATTCAGAAGGTGAAACATGTACCCAAACTGATGTGCAACTTGATTTCGGTGGGGCAATTGGATGACGAATGATATAATATGACCTTCAACTATGGAGGTTTGAAAGTCACAAAGGAAGCCATGGTTGTTGCTCGGGGACGTAAAGCTAGAACTCTTTTCATTAATTCCAGTTGCAGAGATACCATAACAGTTATTGACTTTGCTGCCAACACTAAGCTATGGAACTATAGGGTTACGCACATGAGTGAGAAGGGAATGAATGTGCTTCACTCTAATGGAAAACTGTTAGGATTGAAAACTGTTGATCATAGGTTGTGTGAAGGCTGCATCTTTGGCAAGCAAAAGAGAGTCAGTTTCTCAACAACAGACAGAAAGCCTAAGCCTAGGAAGTTGGAGCTGGTTCACATTGGTGTGTGGGGACCTTTGACGGTGACTTCCCTTGGTGGTGCAAATTACTATGCGACATTTATTGATGACTCAAGTAGGAAGGTATGGATTTACTTTCTAAAAAACAAATCTGATGTCTTTGATGCTTTCAAGAGATGGAGAGCTATGGTAGAGAACAAGACAGATTTAAAGGTGAAGTGCTTGTAGTCTGACAATGAAAGAGAATACATAGATGATGATTTCAAACGATACTATGTTGAGAATGGAATAAAGATGAAGAAAACTATTCCAAGGGAACCAAAACAAAATAGTGTAGCTGAGAGAATGAATAGAACTTTGAACGAGTGTGCCAGAAGCATGAGGTTGCATGTAGGGCTACAAAAGTCGTTTTGGGCTGAGGCAATTAACACAGCAGCTCATCTTATCAACAAAAGTCCATCCACATCATTAAAGTTTGAGCTACTAGAAGAAGAACGATACAGCTATGAAGATCACATACTGTTAGCATGACTGTTTTATAATTTTAGTACAGCAAAGATCTTGCATATTTTCCTAACCGCGTTTTATTTTCATGTTGGATTAGTTAAGATCTGATTTTAGGATTTAGTAGATATATCTAGACATATCTTACACCTAGGCTTTGCTTATTTGAAGAAGTCCTTTTCAAACTTTTAGACTTAAAGCTTAGAGTGTCAAAGTAAGAAAAAACCAAAGTGATCCTTTAGGGTTCTTGGACTTCAAAATATTGCTCTCAACCTTATATTTGTCATTGTACATTGTTCCAATCCATAAATTTTGAGGAGGAACTATTTGTGGATTGGTTAGACAAAATACAAGTGAAATCGACTTAGAGTAAACTGACGAGTTCGAAGGTGACTCATACAAGGAGATATTGTGGGTTCCTGCATTGGTGTAGCTTATAGGCTTTTTAACAATTGCAATCCTTTAAACCATAATTCAATATTTGCAGATCCTTCTTGTATCTAGTGTGATTAGAAGCAATGGTGTTTTTTCTATAAGGGTTTTTGGTCATGCTTAGGGGTGGGTCAGTTTTTAAATAAACTAACTCAACACTAACCCAAGCCGTGATATAAATGGATCGAGAAGTTTCAACACTAACACGACCTATTCTGACCTGAGTTGATACGAACACAACTCGTATTAATTTGTTCCTTATGCAATCTGTAAAACACAAATAACCTGCGACCCGCCAATGACCCATAGCAACCTGCACTAACCCATGACTTCTTTGGCTTTGAATGTACACTAATATAATATAAAACAAACACACAACGAATTTCTTAGAAATCAAATAAGTTCCATACTACAACAACAAAAAATTAAGTCCTAAAATTTCTAAAAACGTCCAACAAAATTACAAGTCTAACTCTTAACAAAACAACATCTAATAAAAAAGACTCAAGTGATTAAACTAAAACCATCTTCTTATTATTCAAGAGTTAAATGAATTTAGTTTCAAACTTGGTCTAAGATTAAGTGAGTTACAGTTTTGTTTTACGAGTATATTTAATAATATGAGAAAATATTTAAAAAAATATTTCAATAATTAATCGTGAGTCAAGCGAATGATTTTAGAGTCATGCGGGTTAACTCGAACATAACCCTGTTTCGCACGAGCCAGTTTCAAATTGACACTCAAATGACCCGTGGTTAATTTTTTTAACTCTTTCCTATAAAAAACATGTCGGATTTGTGTTGTATCGTTGTGTTATAACCCTTATTGCTAAAAGTATTTGATAATATAAAAAAATATTTTAAAAATATTTCAATAATTAATCACGGGTCATGCATATGATTTTAGTGTCATGCAGATTGACCCAAACACGACCCTTTTTCGGACGGGTCAGTTTCAGATTGACACTAAAATGACCCATGGCTAATTTTTTCCTTATTCTATAAAAAAAAAGTGTTGGATTTGTGTTGTGTTGTTGTGTCATAACCCTTATTGCTAACCCTAGCTACGTTTGTAAAACCCATGGTTTTAATTGAAAAAGAATTCAAAATTTTGGACCATTTTGAAATTTTTAATAACCTTGGGTATTTAGAAGATTCTTTTTCGAAAAAAATTTGATTTAAAGAAATAAGATGCTTTCTCCCCATTGTTTTTTCCCTTCTTTTCTTCCCTTTCTTTTCTTTTTATTCTTCTTCCCATGCAAATAGAGAATCCCCCTATCGTCCCTGCCTTTTCCTAGCAACCAATCTCTGGCTGTTGCCTGCCTACATGAGCTAGCCAGTAAGAAGCACTGCCACCTAAAACCTCTAGCGTCGAAGTGCTGTCTACTCATTCACTATCTACCACCCGAAATCGAAGGAGAACTCCACGATGACGTTAGTTTCGACATTGATTCTGGCATCGTTTGGTCCCGTCTCCGCCAGCAAGTTGCACCGTCAATTTCCTCTTATCAAGAGAAACAAGACCCACCCTAGCTTAAGCTTGTTCGTCATCGGAAACTTCTAGGCCACCGTCGCCCCCTTCATCAATTTTGGTCTATTTTCTTGCGAGCTGAGTCTCGTTTTGGAAAACCAACCTTTAGAGCAACGATCCTTATATTGAGGGCTTTGTTTTGGTATTGATCTCTATCACCACTTTGTTGGTTAAGCCGCGGTCAACATCGGTCAACTCTTGGTCAACGGCAATCAATGGTTGACCCCAACCACCCAAGTCCAAGAGCTGTACTTCTAATCTATTTTGATATTTCAAATGCGTTCGCATTAGAATTATGGGTCAAAGTTTCGAACACCGAATTGGCTAGTTAAAGATTCAACTAACAGCTTTGTTTTGGAGAATGGAGTCCTTTCCGCCGTCGAATGCTAAAGACTAAACTAATAGGAACTCTATTACTCATCCTTTGTGATATTTTTATTTAATTAGCTAATAAATTTGGAATTTGAAAATTAAATTACGTGGATTTCAATATATATTGTTGCTGTTGCTTTTGTTTCTAATCGTTGTTGTTGTTGATATTGTTATTGATGATGTTGTAATTGTTATTGATGTTATCATTATCATTACTACTACTACTATTATTATCATCATCATCTACAAATTTGTTATCAAGTTGGTTTTTCCATACAATTTGATTTTGAGTTGGTTTCTATACACATATTAATTATTCGTATATTTATTGCTGATTTAGAATTATGATAAATCATATATGTTTGAGTTTGGCTCAAATTGATGTTTGGAATGAAATGTTTATTTGGCTCAATATAATTATTCTGGATGGTGCATCTTGTAGTAATGGTACACCAAAAATATATTTCAAACTTGTTTTCTTGCTATTTAAATTTTTGGTTTTAAGAAAAATAAGCCATTATGCTAACAAAATTTTGCCAAAAACTAATTAACATGGGTATAATGAATTATGAGGGTTATTAGTAGTCAGATGGGCTAAAACCAGATCCAATATATGTTGAGACCCTATGCGGCACTATCGGATAACTTTTAAGGTCATCCAAAGTATTCCTCAAAGTTATATCCCACAGGATGCTCATTTGTTGGGCAACAAACATTATATTTTTGGTATCATTATTACTATATGGCCTATTTCAATGGGGCACGATGGATACGGAATGCTCATTTGGGGCACAACAGAATTTTACTATAACCTTTTTTTTTCCTTTCTTTCAATAACAACCCGAGACGTGAGTGAAAGAATTTGAGTGACGATTACAAATTGTGAGTTGTTGACTAGTTATATAAACTATGAACATGATGAACTTTTTTATATATTAATATGAGAATTTGTTTATTAACTTTATAAATATTTTATATATAATTTAATAATAGTAAGAAAAGCAAATAATAGATTTTCTATTGAGCACTGTGTGCTTACCCCTCCACCTTCCTTTTTAGGTTAGTCGATTAATATTTGGTGTCTAGGAATGTTATCAATGCTCCTTACTATTCGACTAGTCTACTTTCCCTATAATTTTATTAGTACATGGAAGATACATAGAATGAACACTCCCAATAGATAATTGATTATTTTTTAACTTTGTTTTATTTATTTTTTGAATATATTTTTTGAAGATACATAGAATGAACACTCCCAATAGATAATTGATTATTTTTTAACTAGAATGAACACTCCCAATAGATAATTAATTATTTTTTAACTTTGTTTTATTTATTTTTTGAATTTATTTTTATTTATTTTGACTAAAGCTATACAGTTGTATTTTTATTTATTCTATAAGCAATGATTTAAATTTTATATATTTTCATTTAAATTTTCTGCTTGTATTTTATCTTTTTATTTAATATTAAAGACTCGGAAGCAAACTTGTTTTCTGTTTTTTTTTTTTGTAATTTTATGAACTTAATTACAGTTTTCAAATTTTTTTGACTTTCTAGATCTTCAAAAATATTTCCATCAATTTAGCCACTATCCTGATTTTAGGTCGTGACAACGTTAAATAACTATATCATTATTTCATTTTTATTTTCTACACTTTTACTTTACACAATTATTATTTTTGGTTAATAACAAGATACCGTAAACGTGTTTTGTATGTACAAAGGTCTGCTTGTTTTGCCTATTAGGTCCTGTCCTAACAGTTTAAATAGTTCCAACAGTTATGTCACAGGCGTTCCTTCAATGACGTGCTTTTTGGCTCACGCATTTTTTATAAGGCCATACAAGTTTATTCACTTCTGATTTTTCGGACAAGTTTATATCATTGTACTCTTGCGACGCTTTTCACGATGGTAGCTGGGAGGCAACAAGGGGAGGAAAGGGACCAATGACTAAGTGGTGTGAAATCTTGTCTAAATGGATCTTTGAGACAATTTTAGGTTATGAAAACTTTATATTATAATAATTTTTTTTGTCATTATAATATATTAAAACTTTACATTACGATAATTAAAATTTTTAATTAAAATTAAAAATGATAAACACCCTATATAAGTGTCGATCGGGTACTTAATTCAAATAAGTTTGAAATCATGACTAAGTGGCACAGGGAAACATTTACCTTTCTCCTCATGATATTTTTCCTCTCTCTTTCCTAAATACCATCATCGGACCCTTGTTTGGCTCCAAGCTACTGGCCAACGCGAAAAATATATCATAATATTTTTATTTGACAGATGTGCATAGAGGATTTGATGAAGGACAATTAATAATGTCGTTGAGTAATTAAAAATTTTAAGTGAGTTGTCTCCTTGATAGGGACTTGGGACAGGGACTTTGGGCAGAAAATTCAAATCTAATTTATTTACGAGAACCAAAAACATATTTTTGAAACTTTTTGACCTAAATATAATAGGTTTTATAATTTAAATAATTTATTTATTATATAAATAAGAACTATTTATACTATAAATAAAAGATAATTAAATTATTTATACTTTAAATTTATTTATTAGTATAAATAAAAATTATTTATAAATAAATGGTAAATAAATTATTCATTATAAATTTGTTATTTACTACTACAATTAAATTTAAAAAAGTGTTATTTATAATTTTTTTGTATTTTTTCCTTAGACACATCTATTTAACTTATGATCCTAGTTAATAATTAGTATATCATTCACTAGGCTGAAACCTACTATTTTGTAAATAGTAAGGTTTTAACCTATAAAGGTGGAAAAAAAAAAAAAAAAGAACGGCAAAGTTATGATTCTCTATTAGCCTTTATTTATTGGACAATTATACTTGACCAACATAGAATCCATAAATAAGACTAAGGAATGGATGCACACAAAAAAACTGCTCACTTTTTTGGGATCTATCAAGATCCTGTAAACCACAGTATTGCCCTCAAATTTTTCATCCCGAAAAAAATTCAGATTGAATTTTCCCTATAAAAAGATGGCTTGTACATTAACGTTTATTACAGGCAATCCGACTCAACCCAACAAAGCAAGAAAATATGGCTTTCCACCGCCATCTCCAAAACTTCCTTGTATCTCTCCTTTTACAAAATCCCAAACTCCCAACACTAGTGCAAATCGTAAAATAAGCTAAGCCCTTTCACGTATATCATCGTCAATAACGTAAAACTGAATTCTTTTAAAAATTAATTTTCCCTTTTCAACTAAACAGGAGGAAAAGTACTTAAATAAAATAAAGCAATACTAAATTTATTTTATCCATATTTCTGTTTATATCCAGAGTAATTTTTTATATTCTTGTTATTATTTTTAAATTGCACTTTTAAGTCACAAAATAGACCTACAAGCATAGTCCAATAGTAAATCAACACCAACTCTTTCATGCGCTTCTAAGTAAGTTAATTGTCATGGACTAACTCTTATCTACAATTTATTTGTTTCATGCATAAGATTAGTGAGGATAAAATAGACAGATAGAATTAAATTTTAATACATTGTTTTGTTGAAAATTTTAAAAGATTAATCTAGTCTAAGCCTGAGTCTCCCTAGGCCATTTTTAGTATAAATACTAATCCTAGTGCTAATATTATATTTGTCACTAAAAAGTGTGGAAATAGATTATGTGATCTCCTATTCTATTTTGTGCTTAAATAATAATACTATTTTAGATGTTTTATCTATCTTTGGTCATGATTGTCTTGAAATTTGTAAAACGCTTTAAATATCAAGTATATCTTGAAAAAGACAATGTTGTAATCGCACACTTTTTACTTTTTGCTATAATAGCCACACTTGATGTGAAGAACTCAAACATCACAAAAAAAAAAAAAAAAAAAAAAGGATTCAAAGGATTGCATTTGCCAAAAAAAAAAGGAAGAAAATGTATTAAAAATCCAAAGGAATTTTAAGGGCGAAGAAAATGAAAGCACTCAATGATTTAGCATGTACGGAAAAAAGTAAGAATTTGATCATCAAATTATTTATAATTATGATGATTTTATTGAGCATCCAAAATTATGTATAAAGAAACGTTATTATTAGAAATTTGGACATGATATGGCATATTGAGAAGACCAAATGGAAATATGCATCTATCCATGACAGTATTAATTTGTGTGAAACGGTAATGATGTTTATCTTCTTCTGTATTGGACGCTTTTTGCATCGTTTTGTGTAAATTTTCTTACTGACCACTGTGAATTTAATCACTAGTTGGAAGCTTGTGGAACGAGTAAATAAAAATGGGGAGGTGGCCAAGACCAAATGTCAATTGAGACGCGCATGTTATTCCAAAGACAAGACTTCAACGAAATATAACAACAACAACAACCACGAAATAGTCAATAGACATGCGAAAAGAATGAACGTTAGAAAAAATGAAACTTTATTTCATATACAGGAATACTGATGTAGGCAAATCTAAATGTGTGTCTGTGTTTGTGTATGAGAAAATTTAAACATAACATGTTAGAGAAAATATTATTTTAACAAAACACATTTAAAACTGTAATTTTTTTAAAGAAAGAGTAGATAAACAAAAAACGAATAATTTTTTTAAAGCGTGTGTTTTGATCTAATTATATTGTGTGCGTGTGTGTGTGTGTGTGTAAAAGAAAATAGGAACTTGGTGAGGACAAACCAAATAGAAAACTGATTATGTGAGGACATATTTAAGGAAAAAAAAATAATAAAAGAGTTTAGGGGACAAAATAAACAAAAATAAGAGTAAGTAAAAAAAATATTTAGAGCCTATTTAATAAAAAAAATATTTTAGCAATCAAGTCAAATAAAATAAAAATAATTAAATGCACGTATGAGATGCAAAAAAACATTTAAGTAGAATGTGTGTATAAATCTCATTGCGACAATTAGTAAAAAGAGTGAGTATTTGAAAGAGTGGTGGAAACCAATGGTGGGAACCACTTTTACTGTAGCATGTGAGAGTTTTACACTGTAGTAATTTTTTTTATTGTTACTGTAGCATGTGAGAACTTTTAATATTCATAACTAAGTTTGTGATGGGAACTGAGTGGTTCTCACCACTGCCAAACACCCCAGAAGTATTTATGAAGGCCACTTTTCACAAATTACATCTTACAAGATTGCTAGAAAAATATTTAAGTGGGGACGTACTTAAGAAAAATTATTTCAATATAAATTAAATAAAATAAATTTGTTTTGAGGGTCAATAAAATAAAAAATTAGTTCAATTATATATATATATATATATATATTAAAAAAAATAAATTCAGAGAGGAAAAGGTAACTTTAGAAAAGTAAGGAAAAGGAAAACTCAAAAAAAAAAAAAAAAAAGAGGGAGAAAATTGCAAAGTAAACAAAAACTTGAACAAAATAGGCAAATTGATGAGAAATGTCCTAAGAGTTTATATGAAAAAATAGGATTTGAGATCGGCGGAAGGACGTTTGAAAAAATTATAACTTTAAATGCATTGCAATAAAAATATTAAGGGTGCATTTGAGAAAAAAAAAAAGATTTGCATGGGACATATTAGAAAAAAAAATTATTTCAATAAAATTTAAAATTGACATTTAAAAAAGTAAATGTACAAAAATGTTTGTTTCAATGTGATATCATAAACAAGGGGAACATATTTAAGAAATTAAGATTTTAGTGAAGACAGATCAAATAGAAAATTAATTTAGGAGACGAATATGAGAAAAAGAAAGATGTTTAATTGAGCAAACATAAAAATGTAAGAGTCTTGGAGACAATAAAATAAATAAGAACAAGTAAAACAAAGAAAAGGACGATAATTTTAAACGACGACTCTAAAAAACAACAACTCAATAAATGGTAAGATCCTATCTAAAGAAAAGGTAAGCGACTGTAAACGATGAACAAAAATTTCCAAACTACAGCATCTAATCTAAACGACAATGTAGTACACACAACATTCCTTTTCACAATTCTAAAACGGCAACGTGGTCAAAATAGCATCACTTCATTCGGCAGTTATTGTTGCTGTCGTTGTTGTTATTTTATGGAAGCTAGAAACGCTTGTAAGGAAGGAGGGGAAGAAAAGTCAGAAAACAAATTGACAGATGTGCATCGAGGATTTGATGAAGGAGAATCAATAACGTTGTTGAATAATTGAAAATTTTAAATGAGCTGTCTCCTTGATAGGGATTTGAGACAGGGACTTTTGACAAAAAAATTCAAATCCAGTGAAGATGGACTACTATAAATTTTTTTAGGAGAATCAGAAAAATATATTTCAAATTTTGAAGTAAATATAATAGCTTTTACAATTTAAATAATTTATTTACTATATAAATAAAAATTATTTATGCTATAAATAAGGAGGTAATTAAATTATTTATACTTTAAATTTATTTATTAGTAAATAAGAATTATTTATAATTAAAGGGATAAATAAATTATTCATTGTAAATTTGCTATTCACTTCCAATATTTTTAAAACCTATTATTTTCTACCATTAATTTTTAAAAAGTGTTATTTACTATAATTTTCATCTTTTTTCCCTTAAGCACATCTATTTAACTTATGATCTTAATTTAGTAATTAGTATATTATTCACTTAGACTGAAACTCTCTAAGTAATAAGGTTTTAACCCAAAAAGATGAAAAAGAGGACAAGAGAGTTGTGATCCTCTGTTACCCTTTGGTTACTGGACAATTATGCTTCACCAACATCTACACCATAGGGCAAGACTAAGGTATGGATGCGCACAAAAGGACTGCTCACTTTTTGGGGATTTATCAAGATCCTGTATACTACAGTATAGCCCTCAAATTTTTCGTCCAAAAAAAAATTCAGATTGAATTTTCCCTATAAAACGATGGCTTGTACATCAACGTTTATTATAGCCAACCCAACTCAACCCAACAAATCAAGAAAATATGGCTTCATTCTTCCTCACACAACCTCCAATCTCGTCCACCGCCATCTCCAAAACTTCCTTGTATCCCTCCTTTTATAACAATTCCCAAACTCCCAATACTAGTGCAAAAGGTAAAATAAACAAAGCCCTTTCACGTAGATCATCAAAATTCTCATGCATGGCCAGCTGGGAGGGACGTCATCATGATCAAAAAAACCCTAACACCAACTACAGCACTGACCACGAGCAACCTTCACTACAGGCTGGGAAACTTGCCCGGAGAAATGTGTTGCTGGGTCTCGGAGGCCTTTACAGCATAAATGGGCTGCGTTCTGAGCACCCATTTGCCACCGTTGCCGATCCAGTCCTTCCACCGGATATTTCAGACTGTCAGCCCGTCCACATAAACGGAGACACCCTTAATTGTTGTCCCCCAAAGCCCACCATCATTGATTACGTGCCACCACCGGTAACCTGCCTCCGAGTGAGGCAGCCGGCACACACCGTTAGTTGCGAGTATGTTGCCAAATACAAAGCAGCAACGCAGCTCATGAAAAATCTTCCCTCATCCGACCCCCGGAGTTTCATGCAACAAGCCAACGTCCAATGTGCCTACTGCGATGGCGCGTATCGCCAAGCCGGTCTCCATGAAAACATCTCTTTTCTAGTCCACAGCAGCTGGCTCTTCTTTCCCTTCCACCGCTGGTACCTCTACTTTTACGAGAGAATCTTGGGGAGTCTCATTGGTGACCCAACCTTCGCCTTGCCCTTCTGGAACTGGGACCATGAGGATTGGATGCAAATACCGGACATGTATACCGACAAATCCTCGGCATTGTACGACGAAAAACGAAGCACCGCGCACCAGCCCCCCGCAACCGTCGATCTCAACTATCATAAAGGTAAACATCCCCAGCCTCGCAAGAAACTGGTGAAGGATAATTACTGCATCATCTACAGGAGTATGGTTTCTGGAGCGAAAATCCCGTCGCTTTTCTTCGGCTCCTCGTATCGCCAGGGAACCAAGAGCGAGGATACCTGGCCCGGCACCATCGAGGTTTGTCCG
Organism: Artocarpus hirsutus; assembly: GCA_946598075.1. Taxonomy (NCBI): domain Eukaryota; kingdom Viridiplantae; phylum Streptophyta; class Magnoliopsida; order Rosales; family Moraceae; genus Artocarpus; species Artocarpus hirsutus. The sequence goes on along the minus strand of CAMOHE010046570.1, from coordinate 22,606 downwards.
CACAACCATGTCCACGACTGGACTGGCTCTGAATCAACGCCCCTGGGAGAGGACATGGGCGTCCTCTACTCGGCAGGTGGGGACGGAGCATCTTAGGGTTTATTCTAATTATTTAAAATTTTTTTACTTAATTTAAATTCTTAATAAATTATGTGCAGGTCGAGATCCCATCTTTTTCGCCCACCACGGCAACGTCGACCGGATGTGGAACCTTTGGAAGGATAAGGTTGATGGACCCAACAGGAAAGACATCACGGACCCGGACTTTTTAGACGCCGGGTTCGTGTTCTACGACGAGAACGCTCGGCTGGTCCGCGTCAAGATCAAAGACTGCCTCGACACCGAGAAGCTCGGCTATGTTTACAAAACGGTCGACCTTCCCTGGCTCAACGAAAAGCCCAAGCCCAATAGGTCGGCAGGAGAGCGCATTTCTGATGTAAAACAAGTGGCGCTCACCGAATTCCCAATAACTTTGACGGGCTCAGCGGTGACTGCGCCGGTGAAGAGGCCGAAGATGCCGAGGAGCAAAGCGGGGGAGGAAGAAGAGGTGTTGGTGATTGAAGGAATTAGTTTCGATAGATTATTGCCTGTGAAGTTTGACGTGTACGTGAACGACGAGACGGAGCCTGGGCCTAATTCCTCCGAGTACGCCGGCTGCTTCAGCAACTTGCCTCAAATTACGCACGGTGAGGGGCACCACAAGGTTTCCCTCAGGCTTGGGATAACGGACCTGTTGGAGGACATCGGTGCCAACGAAGACGACAAGATTAAAGTCACTTTGGTACCCAAGGATAACTATAAAGTCGCCATCGATGGCATCAAGATTGAGCTACTTTCTTGAAGTTCCGGGTTTTTGAGATCATGAAAAAAGTATGTTATTTTCAATAAACAGCCGACCATAGCATACGGTTCATGTCGAAGCTGACCTTATCGTAAATATTGTAATGTTTGCATCCAGTCCTTGTACCGTAGTCGTGTGGGCTTAGATATAATATGTTGTCCTTGTATAATAATTAAAAGTGTGTTGCTTGTGTGAAAAAAAAAATTAAAGAGAAAAACGCATGGGGTAGATCGATGATCACTTGTGCTTTCTGAATCCTTAATAAAAGTATCTTTCTAGTTATTTTAATATTATTTATCCTTTTCTTCACTTGAATTTTTTTTGGGTCATTTAGTTATATAACTTTTTAAAAAAAAAAATAAAAAGAGAGCAACTGATAGAGAGTTATCACTCTCTAATGACTCCTTTTCTAAGCTAGCTTGGGTTCCCCTTCTGGCAAAAAATAGACTTCATGCCAAGAAAAAAAATCGGAAAATTCAAACAAACTAAGCCGCAATCAAAACAACAACCAACGATCTTCAACTGCAAGAGAACCAAGGTTCAGGGCATGATTTTACGAAAGTATCTATGGAAGACATCCTGTGGTATTTGGGCTTCATCCCTATATATTCATCGTAAATGTATCAAGGAATAAATGAAAACGTATCCTTGGTTCGTGGACATATTGTCCAACCACTTTTTTTCTTTTTTTTTTGAAAGGATCGAACCACTTTTTTAACCCTTCGTCTTCTCTTTTGTTTTCTATCATTTGTTTTTCTTAATTATTTCTTATTTTCAAGATGGTATTGTAGCCAAATATAGGCTAATAAAGGGAAATAAAAATCGTGAAGAGTGTAACCAAAACTAGCTGAACTATTATGAAGCTTGTATAAACTTGAGCCTGGCATGTGAAGTTTCTTAAAAAACATTGAATTTGTGTGAATATCGAATCTAACCTTTTGAATGGTTGTTGCCTCTTTCGCCACCACCAAAATTATGTTAAATTGAATTGAACCACACACCCGAATTCCCATCACCATTATAAACCCTTGGTGCATTTACATAATAGAAGGGGTAAAAGTGGTACATAAAGTTAGAAATCTTTCCTAAAGCTAGCGCACCCCCAAGTGACCTAAACCGGCACAAAAAAACAAACAAATGGGCCCTTTCTTCCGCAAGGTCGGATACGCCAAAGTAAGTAAAGAGCGGAATCTGTTTGAAATTGAATTCTTCTACGATTCCCACCCAACTTCCCTTTTCACTTCGTATGTTGCACTCGTTCCCTTCCTTAACAAGATGGCTCGGAGTAAGCAAAGTCTTATTAAGGTAAAACATAGGGATGTTTTAGGTATAGAGCTCATTTACAGTGTTCCTTACAAGTGTCTTTTTCTATTTTTTCTGGTCCTAGATATAGGCATATTATCAAACTATATTAAATCTTTCTTTTCTATTTTTTGTTTTTACTTTTTTTTTATTTTTTATTTTAATATAGATCTGTAATTTCTAGCCGATGACTTAAAAAAAAACAAAAACAAAAACTGCATGGAATAATTGCTCACAGTGAAATCGTCATCATTTCCTCTTTAAAAAGACTCCATCATGCCAAAGGTGACTTCGTTTTACAACCTAGTTAAAACTAATAAGTTTCAACGATTATAGCATAAAATTCTTATATGCTAAAGTGTAAAACTCTCTCATGCTATAGCGCTTTGGTTTATTATAATACCAACAATGTAAATTTTGATTCGTTATAATGCCTACATTGTAAAATTTACTACAGTCTAAAACTCTCATATTGTTCGTTTGGCCGCTATTCATCGATCATCAGTTGAAGATAACAAAGATTGGTCAAAAGATGTTTGATAGATCTCTTTCTGTCGTTTTTCATTATAATGCCTTTTAGAGGATAGTTACCATTTGCTATGCTCTGTCGCTAGTCCCATTGATGTCACTTAGAAGATTGTTGCCGTTTTTTAATTAATATTACGCTGGCGTTTCTCCTCACGTTGTCTGTTTGATTTTGATGCCGTTTGTCTTTTCTCAGTGTCGTTTACAATGTTCTGCTGTTGCCTTTTTCTTTTGTTGTGTGTCGTTTTATTGTCATTTCCTACATTCTGGTTCTTTCCAACTTTCTCGTTGTTTGTTTTCCCTTCTGTCGTACATAATTTTAATGTCGTTTTTCATATAATTGTTTGTTATTTGAATTTTGCGTCCGGTTTATGTCGTTTTTTATTGTTGCCGCATAAAAGTTCTGGTTGTCGTTTATTTTTTTAGTATAGTTTATCCTAGCGATGTTGAGGTCTTTTATGTTCATGTAATTGGTTTTCTACTCACGATCTTCTCCTTTTGTATTGTTCACCATAATAATTTCTGGGATTGTTGTCATTTTCTACGTTCCTTCCCTTTTATGTTGTTTTTCTTATGCTGTAGTTTGGAACCTTTTTTCTTGCTTTAGATGTTCATCACTTTTTTAGGAAGGATGAGGGAATTAGACCATTAATTAGTAATATAAATAAATAGACCAAAATGTAATAATGTTTAATAAATAAACCATCTAAATTAAAACAAAATTTTTTTTTCTATAGAATGATGTAGAAAAATAACGAAGCAACAACAAGATAACTAAAAACAAAAAATAAAAGGAAAGGAAGAAGAAAATGAAGAAAAAAGGGAGGTAAAATTAAAATTCAAGTGTTTAAAAATGACACGAGGTTATAAAAATACTAAGTACTTAAATATTTTTAAAAATGTTATTTTTAAAAATGTTCTATTTGCTTACTTTAAAATTAAAATTATGTTATTTAGTGCAATTTCTATTTTTTAATAATTATTTGTTTGAGGTAATATCCTCTTACTTTTTTTCTGAACTTGTTTGCATTTGCAATTTCCTGTCTAAACTTTTTATTTTTGGCAATTTGTCTCTTGAACTTATAAAATTGTTGCAAATCATCTCCTATCGATAACGGTATTAATTTTTTCATAACTAATTAATTATTAAATTATTACACTGAATAATAAAAACCAAACTAAATAACTAAATGATAAGGAACTAAAACTAAATAATAAAAACAAAAATTAAAAAACTAAAAACTAAAGAGAACGTAATGTGGACGCGAACGGACAGCGGCTTGGTACAACATGAGGTGGCGTCAAAGAGGACGTGAGTGACATGAGGCAACTGCGACAAGGATGGCAGCTTGGTGCTACGTGAGGAGGGATAAAGACGAAGAGGAGGGCGAGAGAAAGAGCCATGAACAAAGACAAAGAGGAGGGGCGGAGAGAGAAAGAACTATGTTTTCGAGGAGGGTTTTGCAATTTCCAACTCCATACTTTTTTTTGTTATTTCGAAATTACTTTAGATAACAGTTTTACCGAAAATCGTCATCTTGTGTAAGCTTTAGTCAATGGTTCCCTAGAAACAATTTTCTAAACCGCCGCATGAAAATCCTAAAATGCTCCTATTTGTAGTAGTGCTAGCATCTCAAAAAGAGTGAAATAAGGCTTGTATTTAGCCCTCCTCATATACAAAATATGCGTTGCGCGGAGGAGATGGAAGCAGCCTCACCAACAATTTCTTTGTTTTTAATGAAAACGTACTTTCAATTTTGGCCAAACTAAATATTGCCAAGTAACAGGTTGGCTGGCAATTAGTATATATTTCGCTAATTCAACTCTCAATTATTACTTTTTAGAAATGAAAGGGACATGAAAACCATTAATAAGCATCAAGGCAGACCGAGTTCTCTTTTTAATGCAAATATATGGGATACGAATACGAAAACTTGATTGCAACTCAATGAAGGAAAAAATTTTAAAGATTTTACACAACTCAGCGTGCGTGTATGCGCCCGCAACTTGAGACGCATTATATGTGTGTTGTGATACACGATTAGAATTTCGAAGAAACGAAAGTTGCACCATTTTTTTTTTTTTTTTCAGAATACTAATGAAGAATAAAAGGGTACTTTTGTGCAGTACAGAAATCTTGCAAGTATTATTTTGTACTCGAATACATACATTAGTTCAGAAATGGAACTTCAAAACTTTGCACTTGTTTTAGCGACATACCTCGTCATGATAGTTTTATGACTATTTAACTGCATGTTATGACCCTTCAAATTTTTGCATTTATATCAGCGTCCCAATACACCCGAGATGTTAAAGAACATTGCATCTACGTTGCATCTGAAACAAAGATCGTAATATCTCTCTCAAGTGTTTGAAGTTAAAGTCACAAATAAAACAAGCAAAATTACACATTTTTTTCTGTCTTTGCCGCGACGCTCAGATTTTGCCCAATACATTATCGGGACAAAGAACCCAATGCCTTGATGCTGAGTTGGTGGCACCTCAGCGCTAGGTAACATAAGTGCTGGCGCTGCAAAGCCTATTGAACAGTGTCGCGGCGTGCCCTATTTGATGCATGCTTTGAGCTGCGCCAACTCAATTTTGTTGTTAATAAACTTTGTGTGATTTTGAATTGTTTTGAATCATTGTGTCGTTTAGTTGTATGCTTTCATACAAAACCGAATACATATTACAAATCGATATATCAATCATAATAGTTGTATTGTTTCATAAACGCCTTTATATGAAAGGTTTGAGTTTCAATGAATGCATCGGTTCATAAAAAGATAGAGGTGTCAATTGGACACTTTAGGAGTATCTTAAACTTTTAGGAAAAATAAGACTCTATCAACCACTAAGGTAGAAACTTATTTGTGTAATTTTTGATTTCCGACTATATTTATTATGTTCAAACACATATCACAAGCTTGAAATATAAACTTGTATTAGTTTCATATTTAAAAAGATAAGATTTCTTTTTTTTATTCAATATTCTATATAATATTTAGTAGTCTTTCATTACACTTAGTAGTCTCATAACTCTATACTTGTTAATTTTTTTTATTGAAACAAAAGTTGAAATTTAAAATTATAAGATAAAACCTATAGGGCCTAACCATAGCCCAACACGGTCCTTTAAGGGCCAAGGCCTGCACCAGCATTGGGCCTGAGTGTTTTCCCTCAAGCCCAACCCAGCCCAGCTAGAGAGCCGGGCCTAGCACAGTCTAGACAAGTCGTAGGCCAAGGGTCAAAAGGGCTAGGTCGGCCTAGCACGACCCGTTTGACATCTCTATAAAAAAATATATGTATGTTTTATTAATACTTTAAAATTTTCAGATTTTATATCTTATTCTAATACACCATATTATTGCTAGATATAGTAAATAATATTATAGTATATTCTATGTTATATATATTAAGTGTATTATCAATTTATACATTAAGAAATTTGTAATTTACTTTTTCTTTTTACTTTTTTATTGTTTTCAATTTATTATTAAGAAACTCATATAATTTTTTATTTTCAAAGAAGCTAAACAGTTTAGTAGTATTTTCTAAATGATTTTTGTTTTTGAAAAAAAAATTGAAAATGAGAGTGTTTGAAAAACATGCTAGAACTATTTTTTAAATTGTATTTGGTTGTATGTTAAAACTAAACATTTTTTAATAAAACAATTACTAATATAAACCAAACCAAATTTAATTTTAAAAACACTAAATTTTTAATATAATACTTTTTAATAATATTAATTAGAATTAAAAATAAAACTTCTTTTAATAAAAAATTCAAGAGGAATCTCTTCCTCTTCCTCTATTCCGGTAGGCTGTAGACATCGGCAACAAAGAGATCGCGTAAGCTGCAATGATGACTACTACAAGGCATGGCTAGTTGGTGAGGGGTGGGTCAGATCTAGCCATCTATGGGGAATTGCCACCCATGGTCGCAAGCTCCCTCCCCTTGCAAACACCAGAGCTCTTAGCAAGCTTTCCTCCTATTGTGAACACCGGTGGCACAAGCTTCTGTCCTATCGCAAACTGGGGAGACGCGAGTCAAAACAAACTATATATCCAGGCGCTGACATTGGGAAAGGGTGCCGATCAGCTGTGGTGGGTCATTAAGGTTAGGTAACGAGGGCAATCATTAGAGCGACACCGGAGAGTTCTTATCGAGAGGATGGGACAAAAGGAAGGGCTAGGTTTTGCAACTTTGCTCTCCACAAAGGGAGATGAGAAAACAAAAAAAGAAAAAAAAAAAGACTAAAAACAGTTTTTTTTGTTTTCAAATTTTGGGGGAAAAGTGGTATTTTGGGAACATTTTCATTTTTATTTTCTAAAAGTTTTTTAACCAAATATTGTTTTAGAATCATTTTAATTTTTGGTGTTTTAGGAAATTAGAGAAAACATTTCAAGAAAAAAAAAAAAAACCAAACACCCTAATGTGATTTTTTTATTGCATGACGAGTAGGAAATTAAATTAATGTGATTTGATGCCTTGAAAAAAAAAAAAATGGTCCACACTTTTTTAACTCATTTTCAACCTAGATTAACATCATCCAACACTTGACTACAAGAATCATGAATTTTAGACAATAGTCTTTGTAGAGAGAGAAAGTGAATGAATTTAAGACAACAATCTTGGTACGCAAGCAATTCAAACCGCTAATAAGAGCGTTTGGCAATGTCATTTCAACTATATAGTTCTAACTATTATAATATAAAGCTCATATTACAGTATAAAGCAAAAGTAAGCCACTTTACATGCTACCATAAATTGGTTTCAATTTTTAGTTCTAATAGCATTGTTGTAGACGTTGAAACTAAAATTAAACTAAATGAGATTAAAATTCTAATAATTCCTAAATTAGAATTATTGGGCCCTAACAAGCTTATAAACATAAAATCTTGTCAAACAATGCATTAAAAACTGAGGATGAATAAAATTGAAGTTATAATTAATGAAATTAGAATGCTGAATAAAAAATACCATACAAATATTTATAATGGTTCACTCAATAAGTAGCTACGCCTGCCTATTGTTAAGAGAAGTTTCTTAGCCATTGATCAATCTGGTACAAGTTGCAGTATGCTTGGAGGAGGAGGATAAAGATCAGATCCCCATAATAGAATACTCCAGGCCTATTTATAGAGACTTGGGCATATACATTGAGATCCCATACGAAAGATGGACTCGAATGGTTATCGCTGAAGTGAGATACATGCCAAACGGCTATTGGCCTCATATTTCGGACCACTTTAATCTTAGTAACCGTCCGACTTGACAGACTATAACTTCCATTTGGCGGTTTCCAGCTTGTAATCCATCACATTATCGCGAGATAAGCAAATCGACTGCAACAACTACAAAGTTGAAATAAGGATAAACTGATCCAGCTTGCCACACACAAAACAAGCAAGTCGAGTACTAGATAGATGTCATAACTGTTGGGCTCGCTCTGCTCACCAAGCAATTTGAGACACATACTCGTCCACCTGGAATGGCCTTTCGATTTAACGTACTCGAAACCACACCCAACAGTTGCCGAACGCACCCTATATATTTTCCCTTTTTTTTCTTTTTTTTTTTCCCGTGAAATGTCTTTTCTTTATGGTCGTCTTTTGTTCTCGTTGTTTTCTGTTCATGCCGCTTGTGATGTCGTTTCCCATTCGTTCGCTGTTAAGTAAATAGTTTCCTTTTCTTTGTGTTCACCTCTCTTTCTTTTAAGCGCATCCCCCCTCCTCCTCTGTATTTGCCGTGTATACTTTTGATGTGGCTTCCGCCCTTGTCGTCGTTTTCATGTCCTTTGTCCTTTTGTTGTCGTTTTCTTCTGTTCATGCCGCTCGTTTCAATTTTTCCTCTTCTTCTCCTTGTGATGTCGTTTCCGCTAGAAAGTCCAAGTAAAACTTCTCAATTCTCATAATTGTACCGTCTCTACAATCTAATTCAACACCAACTTCAAACCGGAGTTTGCATGGTCAACTTAACGAACGCTTCCTCATCGTAAAAGAATGGCTCATACACTTTTATCCAACCTTAAAAACTTCTCCAAATAACATCAAATTTAACACAAATATATACATCTTCTAGCCTTCTTCTTCTTTATGTTCGCACACAAACCAAAACCCAACCTCAAACCACTTCTCTGTCTTTTTCAGAACCTTTCTTCTCTCGACCAAATCAAGCAAACCCACGCCCAAATCATCGTCCTTGGCCTAACCCACCATGGCAAACTCATGTCCCACCTTCTCGCCTCTCTTGCTTTCTCTCATCAACCCTCAACCCCTTCACCACCACTTCACTATTCTCTCGCCATTTACCGTTCCTTCACTTACCCATCAATCTTCGTCACCAACAACATGATCCGCTGCTTCGCCAAGAGCCAGTCTCCTCTTGAATCCATCAATCTGTACTCCTCGATTCTTCACAACTTTGCCACCAAACCCAATAACCACACTTTCACTTTCGTGTTCCAAGCTTGTAGCAAGGCCTTGGCTTTGTTGGAAGGAAATCAGGTTCATGCGCATGTCGTGAAACTCGGTTTTGGTTGCGATGTGTTTATTAGGAACGCTTTGATTAACTTTTATTATGCTTGTTGTGGACTAGAATGTTCGAGAAGAGTGTTTGAGGAGGATTTTGAGGCCAGGGATTTGGTTACTTGGAATACCATGTTGGCGTGTTATGTGAGAGATGGACAGATTGGAGTTGCGGAGAAGATGTTCGGAGAAATGCCTGAAAGAGATGTTGTTTCGTGGAGTACGATGTTGACGGGTTATGTTCAAAATGGGTGCTTGGAAGAAGCATTGGAGTGTTTTAGGGGTGTGAGAGAGACAGGAATGAGGTTAAATGAGGCCGTGTTGGTATCGGTTTTGTCGGTATCAGCACAACTGGGATTGCTTGAACATGGTAAGTTGGTTCATTCGATTGTGCAATGGATGAATTTTCCGATTACTAGTACTCTTGGGACGTCGTTGATTGACATGTACGCAAAATGTGGGTGTATTGAACAGTCTAAACTGTTGTTTGACAATATGCCTCGAAAAGATGTTTGGACGTGGAATGTTATGATCTGTGGTTTGGCGGCTCATGGACTTGGTGAAGAAGCGGTTGAGCTTTTTGAAAAGTTTGTGGACAAAGGTTTCTCCCCCGCAAACGTGACTTTTGTCGGGGTTTTGAATGCCTGCAGCCGAGCGGGGTTGGTAAGAGAGGGACGGCATTATTTCAAGTTAATGAGGGAGAGTTATGGGATTGAGCCAGAGATGGAGCACTATGGATGCATGGTTGATCTCTTGAGTCGCGCTGGTTTTGTTGATGAAGCCACTGACTTGGTTGAAAATATGAAAATTTCACCGGACCCTGTTTTGTGGGCAATATTGCTTGGTGCTTGCAAGATTCATGGACATATAGAACTGGGTGAAAAGATTGGCAATAAGTTGATACAATTGGATCCAGACCATGGTGGGCATTATGTGCAATTATCCAGTGTGTATGCCAAAGCAAGGAAATGGGAAGAAGTTGTTAGAGTTCGGAGATTAATGTCCGAGAGAAACACTAATAAAGCTGTTGGTTGGAGCTTGATAGAAGCACAGGGGAAAGTCCACAAATTTGTCGCCGGTGATAGAGACCATGAACGAGTTGCGGAAATATACAAAATGCTAGAACTAATTGGAACTCTCGTGGCAGAAACTGGCTACTCGCCAAACATTGCATCCGTTTTGCATGACATAGGGGAAGAAGAAAAAGAGACCGTGATAAAAGAACATAGTGAGAGGCTGGCAATCGCTTATGGATTGTTGGTGACCAGGGTTGGGGACTGCATTCGAATTGTGAAGAATTTAAGGGTTTGTGAGGATTGTCATGAGGTGACCAAGATTATCTCAAAGGTGTTTGAGAGAGAGATTATAGTGAGGGACGGGAGCAGATTTCATCACTTTAAGGAGGGTAAATGTTCGTGTCGTGATTTTTGGTAGATCATGCTACATGCTGATTTTTTTATTATTATTTTATTTTCACTGTGGAAGGTTATACTCCAAAAGATTTGAGGCAAAGCGAAGATGTTCCTTGCACCTTCCGTGAGTTTTTATTTGATTTCTGCTTATTGGTCTACCCCCATTATAAGGAATATTTTTAAGCTCCACTATAAGGAATTCAATAGTCTGTAAAATATTGGTTTCGGTTTATACCAAAGGAATTGAAATGATTACTTCTTTCTGGCTGTCTAAATGACATTACTTCCATACTACTAATGATAATGTGCCATCTAAACTCCTTTTTTTTTTTTTTTTTTACTTGATTTTGGTTACTTAATTCTGATGAAGAATTATTTGTAATGACCTAAAAACTTGTAAAGAGTAGCAATTTTACAAACCTTCAGTGTTTTGATCATAATTATATGGGTGCAGTCCAGACTTGGAAAATATGTAACTTTATATAATTTTGACGTATGATTGACCAAAACCGCAGTAGCTTCTTAAAGTGCGACTCTTTTTAGGGATTCATTGGCGCTTAACATCCTGAAAGCTGAGGCTGAAACGAAAATTGTCTTGGGAAAAGCCAGCTACAGATATTGCCTTAATGGCCAAGAAAACAGTTCCAAAGGAAAATCACACCTGCACCCTTTTAAAGGCACAAAACTTGTTTCATTTCAAAATTTTTCAGCTCTGTTCTCTGAATCACAGTAGGACATGAACATGATAATTCAAGCAAGCATGATCTTTAGGAACATAGTTCAAACTAGAAAGTTGTGATTCGAACCATCGCAATTGCCCAATAAGAGCCTTGATGGAAACCTACGACAAGATATATCAACTTGTAGTTCACAGAGAATTTGAAAAGCTCAGAGTAGGGAAAGAAAAGAGAACTTTACATTCCTTATTGGCAATTTGAAAAGGGAGTAAAAAGAATAATTGATATCTGGAAAATTTTCCCCTTTTCTGATTGTATGCTGGAGTGGTTTAATATAAAGATGCTCTTCCTTGAGAAATTTAAAGCTTGACCTGCATAGCACAAATATACATCTTGTACAGATTAAAGTATGATTCAACAAAAAGGTGCTATCCAAACAAGAAAAAATTGAGATCTTATAAATAACTCAAACATTTTCAAAGCCTGCGGATACAACTACAGCCATGTAACGTACTATGTAAACTTCATCATACAATTAACAATAGGAAAAAGAAGTGGCTCGTTGTGTATTATCTAAAACATGGTTGTAAGTAGAAAGAATACAGTTCATGATGCAACAAATCACATACCTCTTGGAATCTTCTAATACTTAATTTTCCACATTAAAGATGCATGTGAAGCATCAACTGCGTAGTTTAAAGGAGTTGATCTATTCCAAGATAAATTATGAGCCAACAATTTAGCCGTTAATAAAGACAGCAGCTCTTTATGCCATGACTGTTTTTTCTTCAGTACTTGGATGTAAGCATTCAGTCCAAGCCGCTCAACTTCACCGTCCTTTAAATGTAGAACTGGATGGAGGTCGAAACCAGGGTCTCAATACTCGACTTGAAACTCATTTCTGACTCAAATACTCAAGCTCAAAAAGACACACCAATGAGAAACCAACTCTTTCCAGATAAGAAGTTTATCTACTAATAGTAGGCTTAAGTTGTTTCGACGGGCTTACTAAAAGATTGCATATAATTATCAGGCCAGTTTTGATGAATGGCATACTAACAAGATAAAACAAAGAATACAACCATACCTGAAGGATATTTCTATAATTCTTAAGAAGGATCTTGTTTGAAATTTGCAGATGTACGACAAGTCACAGAAATAACAGTGGAACTTCATTGCACACAGCAAGAAAGCTTGGAAGATATTTAATCTGACAACACCTGCAGAATTAATAGTGGAATCGTAGAATATGGGAGGACATTTTGGTCTCATTTAGCCACACAACTTTGCCTCTAAATGACAAGCAGGTTTTCCTTCCCAACAGTCAGTAAGACTCGAGCATAAATGGTCACTCAAATACCTGATAAAGTTGATAAAATGAGATATTGCAAGAGCAGACTCATCTAATCAAGTAAAGTATCGAGCTAAAATCTCATGTGGTAAATACACTTTAAATAAAGGAAAGAAAATTGAACGTAAACATTAACTTTCTGTAGTCTGCCCGCATTTCTAAAGTGGAACAGTTAATAAGCAAGCCACTCCACCGAAGAAAAGAGGTGCCATCTTCGCCAACAGACAGCCTGTTTGATGATAGCTCCGACATGCACCCAATATCAAAATTAACACAAAATTTATTCTCACTCATGTAAGAGTTATAATCGTGAAATCCTCTTGACAATCTAGAAAAGAAGTTTTCAGCCTGCTGCTTTGAGGTTGATATGAAAAGGAAGTCATCAATGAATCAAAGCAGCATGTAAGAAGTCATCAATGAATCAAAGTAGCATGTAATCAACGCTCTCGAGTTAAATTTATTGTCGCTAATTTGTGCACCGGAAGCATTTTCACAGTCCTGTTTCTTTAGTACATCTTGTATAGGACGCTGTCTCGTTCTTTCAAGGAATGGAAAAATCTCCTTTCTGTCCAAATCTCCATAGTATAAAGAGCAAAGCGGAGAAGACAGAACACTTCCTTGAGAAATGCCTACCCATTGCAAATAAAACTTTTTATCTATTTGCAATACATTGAGCTTTACATGCTCATTCAGATGGAATAAAAGTTCTTACTTCTTCACAGGCTTGCTGCACTCCTGAAAGTAGAAAGAAAAGGTAAAACAAACCCGGACTTTCCCAAACTACATTAACTTACGAGCAGTGATCGAAATTTCCACCCAGTTCATTCAAATTATCTTACATCTTAGAAAATAACAACAAAGAGTATTCCAGAAGTTATCCATACTTAAAACATACATACATCCAAAAGTAACTGTACCTGATTAACAAGAACGCTATCTGGTGACCGCAGCAGAATGAAAGATGTATTCCTTGAATTGATATTTTGATCCAACAATGTAAGGTTCTCATGAACTGACAAGGATTTCTTTGTGCAGAAAACTTGACAAGACTGTTTTAGAGTATACCTCTCCTCCCTAATGACATCATTTATTACAGAAAGCAGCCTGTTCTCATCAACCGAATCAAAGGCTTTTGATATGTCAGATACAATCATAAAGACAGCAGGCACTGTTGATGACGTTCCCCCCCACCTCTAGACCAATTAGAAACAGATATAATCTCTGTAGACATCATTGTAATCAAACACTTATGATCCTGACTTCTGAGGCTCTTTGAACTGCATTCCCTTTAGAACAGCATGTGTATCACAAAGAACAGAATTCACAGACCTGAAATAGTATAAATCAACTGATTTTTTTGCCCCATCCGTTTTTTTATGCGTTGCAGAAAATTGATTTTTACCACAGGACTCCTTCCGCAGCATTGTTGATGATGCTTTTAGGTTAGCTAGCAACCTTATTCCACTTTCTTTTGGAAGAAGTCTAAGCTTTGAAAAACCAAATGGTCTGCATGTTGCAATATCTCTTGCTGCTGCGTTATCCAAATAAACATAGTTCTGATCTTTCAAACAAGTAGCGGCTCTATTTTTCAACATCTCCCATACCGACTTCTTATAGTAAAATACATCTCTCTTCCCGCATTCACTTTCAGTTACATAGGAGTTAGATTGCAATAATGGCACAACAATGCATGAGAAGAACCGATAAATCCAGCTTTCTAAAAGTCTTTGTTTCATCATAGGAGTGGCTTCATTCAATTTAATGATTCGACTGGTCTCCAAACTATGCCCCCCTGCATGTTCTACCACCTGATTACTCAAGCAGCATAAAGAACGTTTGTTCGACAAAAAAGGAAATGCTGATGTTTTCAGTTTGTGCATACATTGTTTTAATGAAAAATGTTCAAATCTTCGAAGCCGAATAAATTTGGAAATATTTCTTCTCAATATTCTCCAATTATTCTGAGTTCCAAGCAAATCTGCAGGGACTATACTCCTACAAACTGCCCATATAAACGATACCACCTGATTTTTCGTGCAATATGATCTAATTGCCTCTGAATGATTGGCTTCCAGAGAACTTTTGCTCTTATTACTAATACAATCCTGAGATTTCTTTAGCATCTGGTTCTCAAACTCACTCCCCTGAAAGTCAGTCATAAATAATTTAAATTTCTTTCCTTCTATGGCGGGAAGAAAAGTGATGCAAGATACATAACTCAAGAAATGCCATAAATTGCACATGCTACGAATCTCTTGGCATCTGCATGGTTACTGTAACCTGTCCGCAGAACTCAACAATGTGCTGGGCCATGCACCAGTAAATTAAGAACACGCCTCTCACAGAATCATGTGCCACCATAGAATAAAAAAATAAAAAATAAAAAATAAAAAAAAAACTAATCTTACAGAAGCATTCAGAATTTCCTGTAGCGTTTTGATCCAATGTTGGAACAACACAATGCTTATTCAACAATCTCAAATGCTGGCAACTCTGAGTTCTTCAAATTAAAATCTTAAGGTACTTAATCAGTGAGTGATACCTGTATATCAAAGACAAACAACTTGGAAATTTAACGAAAAAAAAAAAAGAGGGAAAAAAAGCGGAGAAAAAAGCAAGAGAAGGAAACAACTACATAATGTAAAATCTGAATTGCAAGTTAAAAGTAATGGCATATAACAATAGAATGAAAAACTTTTTGAAATACTAAAAAAATTAAATCTACTACTACATTACAATTACAGCACAAAACTTTACAAGTTTATTGAGCAGCAAGGTGTTATATGTTGCTTTCAGGCATACAGAAGCTGAATCTGAGAGACAAAAACCATTATTTTCAAAGCATGGCTCTGTGTTAGAGTGTTTCACTATGTCAGATAAGCCAAAGATATTCTCTAGAAGTAACATGAATCGGAAGAGTTAGGCTTTAAAGAATTCAATGTATCTGGAAATCATTAAGGCAACAAGATATAACCCAAGATGAGACGCATCACAACCTCACCTGTATGGAAAACTCTAAAAGCCTTTAATCTTGTTAGGAAAAATGAACAAAAGACCCAGAAAAATATGCAATCATACCTTAAAGAATTATCGCCAAGCTAATCTAATTGAAGTGTCAAAAAGCTATTGTTGCTGATAGTACACGCATAAAAATTAGAATAAGAATATGGAAAATTCAAATCTAAAAAAATATATGTTGCGTTTAAGTATATACAAAGGGATACGTTTTCTGGGGAAAACTGATGAAGAACATTGCAAATTATAGAATGGGAGTTTTCTGCTTATATGAGCCCCTTTTGCAAATTTTCTTGGAACTTGTCTCACCCAACAAGTACCGGTAAATTCTCCCTGAGTAAAATAAAAATCAGAGAAATAAGGATGCAAAACATGAAAACAAAAAGGCCAAAATAAAGGACGGATTACAAAACTTCCTTTTTATTGACTATGGAAATGCATTGCAAAGGAAAAGGGGTCAATATGTCCTCAAGAAAGAGAAAAACAAACAATAAAGAGGAAAACATGCAGACAAAAAGAAGACCCACATTGTCTTTTAAACCACATTTTTTAGGGAACCAGTTCTTATGGATCGGATTACTTGTACAAGAAGTCATAATAGCTGTTTCTTGAGATTCTAATTGTCTGCACTTTCTATGACGCTGCCAGCTAAATGGTCTTGAACACTTACAAAGCTTTGGTGTACTCTGGTTTGAGTTCTGTTGAGCATCCTGGTTTGACTTCTCTTCAGTATTTATCACTGAATTCTCTTTTATTTTAAAAGCAGATTCAGATGAACTCATTTGACATTGCTTGTCCTCATGATGACTGCTAAAAGAGGTAAAAGAACTTGATAATCCATCAGCACTGGCGGAACTAGCAACATACTGTCTTTTTGACACTGAAACAATATTATCATCTCTTTCCCTCTTCTTTTTTATCCTGAGACGAATTTCTAATGCAATTAACAAGATGGATGTATAAAAGGTTTGGTAATTTTTAAGAGACTGGAAGACATGTAGAAGAGCAGTCTAAAAGGTTTGGTAATTTTTAAGAGACTGGAAGACACCTAGAAGAGCAGGTAACTCAAACCAAAAATTTTAATTGGCAGGTCCAATGTGCAAAGATAAAGCATTTTGTTACAAAGTTTCAAATAACGAGCTTTATAAAAGTTTCAATATCCGTTGGCAAGCATAAATGCAAAGAAAATTATTCTCCCATAGAATCGGAACAAAATGATGCAAGAATTATTGATTACCGCTTGGAAAGAGCAGATAACTTGGACTTTGAGACTTTGATGTATGCTTAGACATTGCAAAACATAATTTGCTGATACGGGTACCAGCCACCTGATGGTGTTTCTTATGATCAGGCGGCATAAAAATTGATGCATGTTTCAGTAAATAAGCAATGATTCCTTCCCCAACCTGTCACATTATCTCACCAGATAAGCTTTGAAAAAAGCACATACAACATACTTTCTGCTTTCTAATTAACAAAACTTTCAAGTTGAACATTAAATTTGTGTTTGTGTGCTTGATGTCATATACTTGATGAAGTTATAATAACAAAACCAGAGCCATAAATGATAAACATACCCTTTCTAGAAGAAGACACCAAGCTGGACCAGTTAAAAGCTCCACCAATGGACTCGACTGATTACACTGTCAAATACAAGATGAAGAAAACCATATTTAGCATCCATAAACAAGCACATGGGCTTGTTTAACAAAACCATTGAAAGCCAACTTTTGGCTTTGAAAAATGGCATCTTTGTTATGTTATTATCATTTTTCTTTTATGCATAATTTGAGAATGTTAATGTTATATGATTAAATAAAAAAGTAAATAAACCAACTAACAGTATTAAATGCATAAAATTACATGTTATACTTGGTGTTAAATTTGCCTCAAATATAATATATGTCAAATTTAGTATTAAAAATAACATTGCATGAATGATTCCTCTACAAATGCTAAAATTTGGCATTGGCATTAGAGATGATCAAAAAGTAAACGCTTAACCTTATCGTAGCCACTGCATATCACGTTTGAAGACACAGATTTCTCAGAGATTATCATCTCAGTGGTTCCCTCCACTATCTGAAAACAGAAAGCTCTGATTTTGAGCAGAGAAACTGAAAATGCATTTAAAAAAAAAGCACAATGGACCTGTTGCTGGGACCATTGGGATTCGTGAGGCGAAAGGCCAGGGATCGGAGGCGCATTTTCCGAGACGACGGCGAAGCAACGACCGAGGAGGTCGCGATAGTCGGAGGAATCGTCCGGTCAGAGGAGCGACGTCGCGAACTGCGGCGGCGGCGTCGGAGGAAGCAAGGAGATGATGGTCGCGGAGAGTGTGCGGGCGTGATTCCGGAAGAGCCTCCATAGGACCTCGGGAATCCTAGGTTTCTTGGTCATCTTCTTTCTCGGGAAAGTTACAGAAAACTGCCGCGGAAAAGGCCAGTGGCGGTACACGACATTTGAAGGTTGGAAGGAGGGAAAAAGGGGAGGATGCGAGTATTCTCTTTTGAACTTTTTTTTTTGTTTTTTTTGTTTTTAACTGCTGGGGTTAAAATTTGAAGCAATCTTATTTAAGCAAGTATTATAGCTGGTTATTAATAAAACAATAAAAATTAGTTTAAAAAATATATTATATTATTAAATTAAGGTCAATAATTTTATGAGTGACAGAATTATAACTCTATAAGGATGGAAAAAATCTTTATAAAATTTTCATTTGGTTCAAAAGTTTGAATTTTTTGCTTTGTTTGACAACTAAAGTATGTGGGAAAGTAGTTTAAACCATCTGTTTAGGTTTGAGTATTTTAGCATGTGAGAGCTTTACATTATTTATAGTTTAAACTATTGATTTGAACTACTCTTTCAAATACCCTAAACACCATTTCAACTATATAGTTTCTACTGCTATAATGTAAAGTTCTCGTATGGTGTAAAATAAAAGTATGTTATAGTGTAAAGCTCTCACATGTTACAGTAAATTTGTTTTAACTTTTAGTTCTAATTATATTGCCAAACACACTTTTTGTGAGAAAAACATTGTAACAAAATGGTTTTGAACTGGACTTTGAATCTACGAAACAAACTGGCTGTGGTTATTAATATCCTTAATTTTTGAATTAAGAATATTTTATCATTTTATGAGGTGCTTGAAAAGTGTAATTTGAATCAATTTTTATAAAAAACACTGTAATATGTAAAAGTTTTATATTGTAAAAATAAAAAATTTTGGTTGAAACTGAGATTGTCAAATATATTAATTTCTAAATTTTATATGACAATTAGTAAAAAGATTTAGAAATTGAACAAGAATAAATGCATCTCTGTTTGGAAACAATTGGAAGTTTTACATAAGGAGTTGCATGATCTAAATGTTCTAGCTTAATATGACCAATGCTACCTATTTTATGTTTCTAATTTTATTTATTATTATAGATTTTGAAAATTTTATGACTAAACATAGGGATAGAGTCAACCTACGTAATCATGTTATTACCCAAATAATTACCCTTGAATATATGTAACTAATAGCAACTTGTAAGACGTTTGGCACAACAATTTGAACTCATCAGTTTAAACTATTCAAGTGTAAAGCTTTGTACAGCTACTCTTTTGTAACATCCGTTATTTTTTTTAATTAGAATAATATATATAAATTAATTTTCAATGTGCCAATTTAAACTTTATAAAATTTTGTCGTATCTAAAATTTACCGAATTGTTTTTTTTTTTGTTTTATTTATTTATGAAAATGCCACATTGGTATTTTGTATCAAAACTCTTCGGATGAGGCAACACCTACCTAATTCTACATGTCCTGCCCCTGATCATTTTACTTTTTCTATTTTGTCTTCTTTCCTCTCCCTCACATGTGACTCTCTTTCCAACCTCTCATTTGTCTCTTTCTTTCTTTTTCTTCTTCTTATTTGTTTTTCTCTCACTCTCACTCTCACACGTCTCTCTCTATCACCCTAATCGTCCTTTTCTTTTCCTTCTTCCTTCCTTCTTCTTCCTTCATGACAACCCAAAAGCAGAGAAAAACCAAGACAAAACTCAATCATTTTTTAAGATTTCTAAGTTATTTTCTCACAAAAAAAATCCACAAAAAACAACCTAGCGACTCATAGAGCTTGGAAACAAGAGGATTTTAGTGATCAAAACAACATATTTGGCTTGAATTTGAGGTAAATTTTTCAAACTCAAAACTTAGATTTTGATTATCTTTTTAGTATAGAAATTTATGAAAATAAGTTTATATTGTATAAATATGATTATATATTGTTTAGACATGTTTTTATACTTATAAAGTTATTAGAAAACCAAGATTTTGAGGAAAAACTCAAAATTCAGATTTTGGCCTCTTTGAAAGAACTTTTCCAGGTGAAAAACGACACTTAGAAAGTTGGTAAAAAACCAAGATTTTAAGGAAAAACTCAAAATTTGAATTTTGGGCTATTTTAGAGAACTTTTTCCAAGTGAAAAACGACGTGCCGTTTTTCACAAAAACAACAAACTACATGTCATTTTTCACAAAAATTACATGTTTTTTCAAAGGGAGATTTAATAAAATTAAGGAAGACCAAACCACTAGGACAATGGTAGTTATCTAACAACATATGTTTTGAAAATAACAAATATGTGACTATAAAGTATGTAATTTTAGCTAATTTTATGAATATCAAACTTTTTAATTATTTTATTTCTAAATATTTTAAAATCATATTATTTATTTTAAAAATCTAATTTAACATATTTTGTGCCAAAATAAAATCAGTATATTTTTATTATTGTTATTTTATAATTTATTAAAATTCAGTTGAAAAAATTTATATTCATAATTTTAATATATTAATGATTATGGCACACTAATAAAAATAAACGGTAAATTGACATAATTATAAATTATGATTTATATTTTTTTATATACGTTTTAGGATAACAACATATTTAGAGCTTGCATGACGAACTTGATTTTGTAAGCTAGAAATTATCAGTGGACATATTACAAAGAGGTAGGCATTTTATTACTTATCTTTTGTGAGGTTTTATGGAATTAAACATTTGTTATTTACATTGCAAGATATACATATATGTTGAATTATTACTATATTAATATCACTAATGTGACAATGACATGAATTCGTCCTGTATTATACGACGATGAATAAATTAATTTGACATGTGTTGTTATGAATTTAAAAGCATGGTTAGAAAAAATAATTCTACATGTAATAGTTGATTACAGAGGAATAGTAAGGCATGAAGAGGGCGGCGGTTACGTCATTAGGTACGAATATCTTGAAAGGTAAAATAGGGGATGTGATGACGCTTACTTGAGTCGAAAGTCCCAGAATGCATTGTATAAGAAACGACTTGGTGAAGATTCGAGGCTTGATGTTCCCTTACCCGCCACTCTTAGAATGAGTGGACAGTGGAAAAGCATGCCCATTTGGGTTTTTGATAAGTTGAGAGATGAATACTCTATTAAAATGTAAATAACTAGGGATATTACTCTATTGAAATGTGGATACCTACGGATATTAATGAATTATGATATTTGTATATATATACACACACACACACACATATATATATATGAAACTCAGTAATGCTAAACGTAAGGTATCCAGAAAATATGATCATAATGAATCTCATAAGATGAATAATAATTGAGAACTAACTAACTATACAGGTGTCAATGTGGTAATTAATAAGACCTAAAAATGAGCAATGATATTCCCTACTAGGCATGTTGATGCTTATTCTTATTATATTTTCATCTCTCAGGAGTGTAACTTGTTTGACGAGGAGTAAACGACCACACTGTTGGTGTCGTGTTGGAATATCATAGTTTTATCTGTATCACGTTCAAAACATGTAAAATTCATAAAACTGTTGTAGTTATTATGTTTAGTTATACGTTGATTGGGAATTGTAATGTGATGATGATAACTGTATTTTTTTTAATATTTGGTGCTATACTAAAACTATAGTTCATTATTTAAAGCTTATTCTTATTTTTTGTTCATTTCAAAGACTCATGGGTAATGTTTTATTGTTTTGAAATAGTATTGTAATTAAATTTATTTATATTTATTTAATACTACTAACCCATGTAAGGGCGTTACATCTTAAAAGTACATTAATAAAAGTAATATCTATCTACCTTCAATATAAAACTAATACACCCTATCTACCACCAATATAAAATTAATACATACTCAATATATATATATATATATATAACTAATACACACTTTGTTAGAACAAAACTGTGATGAAAACCATTATCATCCAGGATCATTCATGTCAAATCATCAAGAATATTAATAAGATGCGGAAGCTAACCTGAATTCATTGTTGAATGTGATTCTTGAGTCTTTTGGTTGAGGATCTTCCAAGTCTGGTACGTAAATCCTCCTTTCAGAATGCTCTGTGATTTCTCTGTAGATGGGGAACAGAAAAATAATGTACGTACCGACTTGGGGACCACAACCCCTTTATATAATTGCCAAACCCTAGCAATTATCCTTAATTACCAATTTAGCCCATCATAAAATTAGTAATTACCCTTTTGGTTTCTACACATAGGAGGCCCACACTTAATGATGCATTAAAAGCCCAAAGCCCAAATTTGATCACTTTTAATTGGGCAACCTTATTTAATAGCCTTTAATTCATATTTATTTAATATATTAGCCCATATTTGGATTTTGATCCAACAATCTCCCACTTAGGCTATATATGAAACTTTACAAATATGAATTATACCTTATGAGCTCATGAATTTTGCTATCAAAACCTTATGCATCTCAACAATCTTGTCTATTAACCATATTAATATAGGACCAAAGCGACCTTCGTTACATATGTCGTAACTAGACCCATCAATGATCACATATACTAATACAACTAACAATAAGATCAAGCATGGATGTGTAGCATGGAAATTT
>CAMOHE010046569.1:0-22616 GCA_946598075.1 Artocarpus hirsutus | reverse complement strand
TTTTTTTTTTTTTTTTTTTTTTTTTTTTTTTTTTGGTTTTGGTAAACTATCATGAAGTATTCAAACATGTTTTCAACCAATTTAAGAAAGTACCCATGAAAATGTTCAGAGTTACGAGTAAGTTATAGTTTAAAAACAAAATGCTTCGATATCTTTTAACCACTTTGCTATCTCTTTTAAAGTTTTTATACATAAACCTCAAACCCAATATCTCTATTGAAAAGTATTCATCACCTTAATTTTTAAAATTCAATCTATAGTTAAATTATCCTCTGTTCCTCAAAGTTACGTTACTAAAATTATGGAAGAGGATTTAGTTTCGTTGAGATACACGCTGAGAATATTTTAAGAATATAATAGATTTTAATATTAAAAATTTAATTTAAATTTCAAATATAATATTTTTTAGCTTTTTGTGCATTTAAGGTGGCCGTAGATTTATGTGTGTGGGTTTTAGATTTAGAGTAAGCCCAGAGTATAAATTGATTCTTGGTCCATTAAGTTTATACTATTATTGAGACTTAAAAAGCGTGACGCGAAAATGTCCCACATCACTTAGGTACAACATAACGTCGCCGTTGTCCCACATCACTTTACTAGAAGAGAACAACGTTATATGCAGCTGTCTTGAGCGTCCTGCGCGTCCCTTCGGGGACATCCGATAAAATTGTAACGATACAGGGAAGATTAGCATGGCCGTTGCGCAAGAATGATACGCATAAATCGAGAAATTGTCCAAAGTTTTTTCCGATCCAATCCTCCGATCTCCTCAAATAGTTCGTGCAATCCAGAATCAAAAAGCTGCAATTTTCCTAAGATTTGGGTCTTCTATGAGTTAAGCTTATGTGATTTGATGCTTTGATCATCATCTGTTTCTCGGTTTCCTTTCATTTATATGAACTTGAACTTTTGATTTTCCCAATTCTTTTATTACTTTTCAATGACAATCGTTAGAGAACAATGCTTATATCTTGTTTGATGAAATATGCTGTGTGAAATTTTGCTACAATTTGACGTTGGTTGGCAAAAATGAACTGGTTGGTGAGAATATTGCCGCTGACGGAAAAATCAAATGGTGCATGCCAGATGTTTGATAATTATGCCGGAAGAAAATATATAATGGGTTAGACTTTGATTGGTCTTTGACTTTGAGTTGTTTACATCTTTTTTTTTTTTCCAGGTATTTGATCAGAATAGGGAAGAAGACAATAATTTGCTCTGACGAAGTACTCACCTTCTTCATCCTGTGTGTCGAAACAATGCTACATCAAACCCCTTGCTCAAACTTTTCAGGTAAAAACTTTTTGAGGACGTCAAGTTCTTTGGGTTAGAGAATTTTCAAGAAAGCAATGGCCTCTGTTGGAAAGATCAAATTTAGTTCCATGCTTTTCAGTTCTTTGTTTTTTTGGTGTCTAACAAACGATTTGGTATCTGATACTGTTTCTGAATTACTCATGCGAGTTTTAGTTGTTGAGGGTCAGTTGTTGGACAACCTTTTCGTCTGTCAATTATTTTGCCATGTAAAGGAGAAATTAGTTCCAAATTTTCTGGGCAATCCAAATCTACTGAACGGTTCATGGCTATGTTTTGAATGCTGCAATTTCAAAGCCTGCTCTCTGTCTTTTTCTTTTTGAGTTTCAAGTTCTTCAGAGTCTTTTTATATTTTGCTTCAGTGATTCAGCTTGTATAAAAGATGTAGTTGACTGAACAATTGGAAGAGGAGGAGGTCGCTGGCTCTTGAAATCCATTATGCATTAGGTTTAAATAAAAGCCAGTTTTGAGGGGCTATAATATTGGATTAAAAAAAGTATGTTTAAACTATAGCAGTGGCAGAAATTTTCCATTTGAAGACCATCCGTGTTAGTTTAATCAACCAATGTGTTAGTAGCATTGTTTGTTTCTTTCTTTACACGAACAATCTATTATCCATCAAGTTTCTTTCTCTGATTTGTTTCATTCGTTAACGGTAAGGAGTATGGAGGACTTGGAAGGCTGAGAAGGAACTATAGAATACTTGGTAATGACAATGATGCTTCAAATTGCTTCAGTCGTCATTATAGCTCCCAGTTCAATGACAAACGATTTGGTAAAGGAACAAATAAGGTGCCTTAGATTTTATAGTTAATCTCCCCAATAGTTCTGAGTTTTTTTACTGTAAATCTTTCTGTCGATGTTAGAAACCTGTTATGTGAATTTGTACGCAACTTCACCATCCATGTATGCCTTTTCTCCCGCCGAAGCTTTTGTTGCTTGATTTTTTTTATTATTATTTTGGCGTGTGTTGTGTGGACGCTGTGATTCATTGAAAAATTCAATGCTGCAGTTTTTGGGAAACATTCCAGAATATGTAAAGATTGTTGAAGTTGGTCCACGGGATGGACTGCAGAACGAGAAGCATATTATCTCCACAACTGTAAAGGTTGATTGGATTAAAAGGCTAGTTTCTGCAGGGTTGCCTGTTGTAGATGCTACAAGTTTTGTTTCACCAAAATGGGTTCCACAGGTAAACAACTTGGTTATTTGTGTAAAATCAAAACTTTCATATGCAAAATCTCTTCATTGGAAATACCTTAAATCAAAACTTTCATATGCAAAATCTCTTCATTGGGAATACCTTAAATCAAAACTTTCATCTGCAAAATCTCTTCATTGGGAATACCTTCAAAGGGATCCTTTTTTCCTCTGCACATTCTCACAAGAGTGATGCAAATTTTATTTTAGGTGTTTGCTGTGACCAATCATATCATTCTTATTGTGACCCTAGAGATATAAGATTTTGTCTTTGTGCTTTTGAAAGTTTATTGGACTCTTTGGCTATATTTCTTTATCATTATTTTTTATCTGTTTTATTTCATCTTCTCACAAAATCTTCTGCATTATTGATTTCTTTGCTTACTGGTTTTAATTCTTATGAATGAAGTTTCTTAACCTTTGCATTATCCTTGTTGCTTGGACTTACAAGTTGCTGGTATCTTGTTTGGCTGAATTTCAGCTAGCAGATGTGAAGGATGTAATGGAAGCAATTCGAGATGTTGAAGGTGCCAGGTTCCCTGTGTTAACTCCTAATCTTAAAGCAGGCAATTCACCTAGGAAACCATTGTAGCTAATACAGTGTCAAGACTGAATTACTGTTGTGGTTGAGGTTTTGAGGCAGCTGTTGCTGCTGGCGCTAAGGAAGTAGCAATCTTTGCGTCATCTTCCGAGTCCTTTTCAAAATCAAATATCAATTGTAGCGTCGAGGATAGTCTCGTTTGCTATTGTGATGTCACCCTTGCTGCTAAAAAACTTACAATTTCTGTTCGTGGGTATATATTCTTAACCTTTTTGCTGTTTTTAAAATATATAGTTCTGAGAACTTGTGGCATGCGCATATTTGTTTTATGTGAAAGTTAAATCCCAAGAATAAAGTGTACAATCATTCTTAAGTGCCACAATTATCCTTGTTTCAACATTTTTGCTTAAATATGGTTTATCTCTTAGCTTCTGCTTGATACTTCCCATTTAGTAAAAAGTGGCAAGTCATATTCTACTTTCTGGAAAAAAAGGAGGTGCAGAGCTGACGTTTATATAGTATTTATTTATTTTTTCAAATCTTGTTAGATATATATCGTGCGTTGCGGGGTGTCCAGTAAGTCGCGTATGTGCCAAAGAGCTTTACAATATGGGCTGCTCAGAGATTTCCCTAGGCGATACAATTGGTGTTGGTACCCCTGGTAATCTTACAGACTTGCTTCTGTTTCCACCTATTTCTTTCTTTGCAATTTCTAGTTGGCTTTTGATTGTTATCATGCTCGTCTTTTTTTTTTTTTTTTTTTTTATTTTCGTTTGATGTATTGCTTGGAAGCTTTGGATTAGAGTCTTATAGGAATTAGTGTTGGCTCTAATTTTTGGTCAAATACTTATTATAGTTAAGTGATGACATGACTGGATAGCTACAAACTGGTAGATTGGCATACATGCATTCAAGAACTTCTAAATTCCCCTTTTTCATTGAAGAGATAAAGTGCTCATTCATTACTTGCGGGTTTGTAATTATTCCCCACTTTCTGGTCCCTGCCTGATAAAATTAGGCCCCAGATCTAGATTTAGAGGGCTTCACAAATTATCAAGTCCATAAACGACGAAGGATACAATTATTT
Source organism: Artocarpus hirsutus (assembly GCA_946598075.1). Lineage (NCBI taxonomy): Eukaryota > Viridiplantae > Streptophyta > Magnoliopsida > Rosales > Moraceae > Artocarpus > Artocarpus hirsutus. Next base: position 18,477 of record CAMOHE010046569.1, on the reverse strand, counting down.
TGTACTTATTGCTTGGTCACGTTTTATATTTTTGAGGTATTATTGCTGTCTTAGAATTCAGATTTGTTTAGTAATTTTCCCATTTTATTGCTGAACCTGTTTTTCCGCGTTTCTTTCTCTAGGTACTGTTATTCCAATGCTTGAAGCAGTTATTGATGCTGTCCGCATAGATCAGCTTGCCGTCCATTTTGATGATACGTATGGGCAAGCTTTTTCAAATACATTAGCATCCCTCCAGGTACAGACTTCTTTGATTAGTTTCAATAGGCATTACCAGTTCTTGCAAATGCCACCGTTATTTGTCAAAGGATCGAATTTTATCAAGGTTGATGACATACATACATTATGACATGTTGAACTCCCTTTCTGGTCTTCTATGTCTCATTTACTAACAGAAATTTATCTTGCAGATGGTAGAGTTAAATATGAATATTACTAAGAAATGAACAGCAATGAGCCTTTTGGAGGAAGGAGATCATGTTTGCGTATGCATCTCATCTCAAACTTGATATGGAATATGTGCTGAGTCTAGATATGCTTCGTAATAAAGCCCTATGCGGTACATTCAAACAAAATTTTATATTAGTGCCATATTCTTGAAAGTAGAATCCAAGATGACTTTCAACAGTCTAAGTTAGATGGCCAAAATTCTAAATATTTCTATAAGTCATAGTCACTCTCACCAGGCCATATTTATGCGATAATTATTGTTAACCGTTTGCTTAAATGAAAACTGGACTCCTCTCTGCACTTTTCTTTCCCTCCAAATTCTAACTTTCATACATATTGCGAATGTCATGTGGACAAATGTTTTAAAACATTACTTATAGTATAGTGATTTTCATTTTTCACAATGTTCCTGCAGACTGGGATCACTGCAGTGGACTCATCAGTGTCTAGGCTTGGGGGCTGCCCATATGCCAAGGGTGCTTCTGGAAATGTCGCAACCAAGGACGTTGTTTACATGCTTAACGGCCTTGGAGTGAAGACCGACGTGGATCTTGGAAAGCTTTTCTCGGCCGGGGAATTCATTTCCAATCGCTGTTCCGTTGTGTGAAAGTATTTAAGAGTGCATATCCATGTGTAGACAATATTTGTCAACTGAGTTAATAAATGCAACGAAGAAATTAAGAAAGACGTGTTCCCGAGTTGAGCAACACAAAGGAAAATGTCAAAATATAACAGGCTTTTAGATCAGTTTACTCTTTAACTTGTGCCAATAAATTTTCATCAGTAAGAGGCTCTCACAAGTCAGCTCTAATTCGCTTAGGCTTGTACAGAAGAAAAGGTTCCGGAAGGGCAGGACTAAGTTTTTAATATTTGCAGGCCTTTCAGTGATCAAAGTGCATTTTTTCGTAGAACATCAAAGCAAGAAAAGGAAGTCAACCCCTTATTCGATTAATTGAAGAGACCGCGGGGACCAGTTTTGAAATGGCAAATTGGAGTTTGAGCAAACGGCACCAAGTTTCTGCTTATGTCCTTTTTTTTGGACTGATTGAGGTTGAGAAATATGGTTGCTGTTCTTGTGGAAACCCTAGAAATAAAAAATTAAAAGGCAGAAAAATCACCATTTCCGTTAGATTCTTGTCGTGTTTGGCAACCTTAATTGGAACCCATAATTTTAATTGTAAACAGCGTAAAACAAAAATGAGCTGCAACGTAAAGCTCTTATATGATACAATAGTAAAAGTTTAAATTCTCAGTTTCAACTTATTTTCCTGTTGAATTAAATATGAATAGCAGCAGAAAGAATGGATCATTGACAAACAAAAATTTTGAAAAAACTTTATTCATTGAAAATAGATATATAATTTTAATTAATAATAAAAAGCTTTGAGAATTTTTTGCAAACCTTTTGATGACCTATCAGGGTATCCTGGCTTTCCTCTTTGACACCATGATCTTCCAAGCTAAGCCTTCACACCAATGGAAAGACGAGTGGGCGTCAAATTGTAAGAATAAATTGGCCTCATACTTTTTTAGATTTGCTATGTACTCAACACATGAGATAGCAAACTTTTTTTTAGAGAAAAAACTCAGTTTTTTTCTCTGAGTATTCAATAGTTTGATGAGATAACTGTTGTCACTATCTTTTCATATTTGAGTAGTTAGTTATCTTTCAATTAATTTTAATTTATTTTAAATCTTAAATAACCACCATATCAAATATATGGGGAAAAGATATACTCCATGTTTCTCATCCCTGTCTCCTTTTTTTTTTTTTTTTTTTTTTAAGAATCACATAAAGATATGATTCTTTAAATTATATATATATATATATATATATAATACATATACGGATAACATTACTTAACATAATTTATATAATATATATATATATATATAATTACGTTAACGTTTAAATATACATATATGTATAATATATATAAGATTACGTTAAGCATAAATAAATAAATAAATATATATAATATAATAAAATCTTATATATATATATTTAAATTCAAAAAATAAATCATTTTTATTTATGAATAGAGTTTGAATTAATTAATAATTTAACTTTGTGTTTGTTGGGGTACAATTTAGTCAGGACCAAATTATCGATGAGCCCGAGTGGCTCAACAATGAAACTAATCGAATGTTAGTCCAATTGAATTGGTTGTTCGTATTGTTCGTTTGGTTTGATTACTTTGTTTGAAGGCACTTCGTTCTTTTGATCATGCGGGATAATTTGTACTCATTTCACAAGTCTTCGTTCTACCAGATCGATCGCGACGGATTGACGGTTATTAGCAGGAACTAACGGTTATAGCACTACTAGTCATGGACTGAAACGTGGGGGAGGCGTGATTCTTGTAGCCTATCACTAATCGACGCATGTCTCACTATTGCAGTTACTTACAATATGCTGTCCCACTCTGCTAGACGTTTGAGAGTCATGTTTCTCCTTCACCCTCTATATAAAGGGATGAATGTTTCATTGTATGACACACACACAGATAGATACAGAAACTCTGCCCCATTTGCTTTCTCATCTCTTTTTGCTCTCTTGTAATCTGTACCCAAAACATTTTAATGAATTACAATAGAAGTAGCTCTTTATTAATAGAGTGAACTATTATAAATCTCATGTGTTATTCTTGTTTCAGCATTATTTTATTGATTTCACTCCAATCTAGCATGTTGACTTGAGCTAAAAGGTCCATTTAATGGTGATCTGAGGGCCCAAGTTCCTTAAACAGCCCAATCTAGAATTTTTAACATTTAATTGTAGATCCACCCTCTATAGTTTGGCGCCCACCGTGGGGCCTTCAGGTCATCAACTCTAGGATCGTAGGCTCGGATTCAAATGGCTGGCAATGTCGGCAATCAACATATTCATGAAACCATAATCAAAGAGACTGAATCAGTTCCCTAGGACAACCGACAAGTGGAAGCCCTTGTAGCAAAATTTGATGCCTTAAAGAAAATGCCCCAGGAGTAGACAACTCATTTTGAAGAGCGCAACAAAGGATTGGAGCAACTCACCAGCCAGAATTTGGCTTTAAGAAGCCAAATTAGTTATCAGAACTCCCAGATGGCTTTACAATCTTACTATTATCTATACTATGGATATTCGACGCTCCCAGTATCATCAACAGCACAATGGCAATCGCAAACGCCACAACCAGGAACACAGCAGCCCTACAGTTCAATTGGGAGGATGCAGCCCCTGTGTGCATCCTCAACTCCAGCACCAGCAACAACATCAACAACTTTTACGGCCGCAACAACTCTTGCGATTACAATTTCTACAACGGCGGCAAGTACTCATGTGGAATTCAATCGAAGCAATGATTCCATTGAAAGAAACAAAAGGACAAAACCAACCGATCGATTAGAAGAAGCACCAACTGTCACTCTATTGACCCCTAAGTCGATCCAATTAATGATGAAAGAGATGCTAGAACAGAATTCTAAATTTGTAGAAGAGAAAATCGATCAGAAGGTTTCAAAAGTGACAAGCAAGACCCCAGCGTTGGATGACATCTCGAAGAACATTCGAGATACCCCACTCTCGAGGAGAATCACTGCAGTTGTACCACCAAAGTATGGAAGCCTGGTGTTTGCCAGATTCGATGGAACCCCTAATCCAAAAGACCACTTGCTACAATATAAGAACGTGGTCAGTGCTATGAACATCTCAGACTCGATTCTTGATGAGATGATGTGCAAGTTGTTTGCACAGTCACTCAAAGGTCCAAACACTTCGATGGTTTAGTAACTTGCCTACTAAATCGATCGACAACTTCAAAGAATTGGTAGATTCATTTGTCAAAGCATATTCGATGCATGTCAAGACAGGAAAGACGACCAAAGATTTATGATTTGTCGTTCAAAGCCTAGGCGAGTCGCTACGGGCTTATATCAAAAGATTCAACAAAGCACTCTCGGAGATTTCAGACCTGGAAGATGGAACAGCCAGAGAGGCACTGAAGAAAAGGCTCCTGCATAAGTCCCCCTTTAAGAACAACATATGCTTTGACTACCCACAGACAATCCAGGAAACCTTGAACAGAGCAAAAGGGAGGATCGATTTAGAGGAGGAAAATGAACGTGTGAGAGAGAGTTCGCGAGAACGAAAGACCAAGACAAGTGGAGTCAGAAACAACGGCAACAGGTGGATCGGCGAGAACGGACAAGGATGTAACACCTGCCAATTTTCATGTAACAAATGAATAACAAAGTAATGTAATTTACTTAATGATATATGATATAATGTTACTAACTATTTTATGTTAAGTATTATGGTAGGTGATGGTCACGTGGAATTGATATGCTCAAGTGTTCATGTTATCTACGAAGTATGTTTAATTATAATTTTGTAATAAATTAATGATTTATTAAATTTTAGTGTGTTAAGGCAGATCAGCTGGCCGAACCTTCAAGTTCGGTAGGCCGAATTGTCCCTCACAGAACGGCAGGCCAATGGAATTTAATTGGCAGGCCAAACCTCATGCATTTGGCAGGCCAAACTATGCAGATGACAGGCTGATGATAGTTTACGAGCAGTCAACTAAAATCTGTCAAATTTTGTGACAAGGATGATTATGTGATTGGATAATAATTGTTGATTGATTGGCATATTTTTGGATTAATTTCCTCATTTTAGGAAATCAAATGTTTGACTTTTAGTTGATTGGATTAATTGATTATGGTTTCCTCTTTTAAAATTGCAATATATGGTAAGAGAATCAAATCAATTTGACTTTCCCAAATTCCCTCCATTTGCCTAAGAATAGTCACAAAATTTTTGAAATTAAAGAGAAAGTATCTCTCCCTTTTTACGCCATTTTCATTTTTACGTAAACACACACACTCTCTCTCTCACATTTTCTCTCTCTCACCCTATCTCTTCTTCACATTTTCACCTTCTTCTCTCCCTCAATTCTCCTGCAAATATTTGAAAGAAACATTGAAACTTTGTTGGGGTATATTTGAAGGAAGTTTGAGAAGAATTTGTTCTAAGGTAAAAACTCAATTTTTTTAGTATTTTTAAAATTGTAATTCTCTTCCTTAATCTAACTGCTATAAATTTTTCTAAGAATTTCTGTTTGTTTTAAATTTTTAATATGTTATTCATGTATGTGTTACGTGATGTTCCTCCAAATTTCACATTAAATGGATTTTTCTATGATAAATTATGAATTTTCTTCTCTTTGCCACTCATAGTAAATTATTGCTGTTTGGTTGTGTTGCGCATATATATGGGTGTTGTACTTAATGCAAATGAATGCTATTTTTCACAAAATTTGGCAAATATGTTCATGTAGATGTTAAGTTTTGGCCTGGAAATTTTGGTGATGATTCGATGAATATTTTACGTGATAAGCTAGGTTTTTAGACTATTTATCGATAAATTGTTGAACTTTTAGTGTGTGATGTTTTAGTATGGCTAAATGATTTTATTTGGTGATGAGAATTTTTGGAGGTAATGTATTGTATGTTAAAAAGTTGTCATATGAATTTTAGAGTCATAGTAATTTTATTTAATTTATTGGATTATGTTAATTGTATAAAACTCACTGTTCAATATGATGAAGATTGTTTTGTTCCTGTTGTCCTATGCATGTTATGGTTTGTTTTGGATTTTATTTAAAGGTTATTCTTGGATATGTCATAGTTTTATGTGTTTATTATATGTGTTAATTTTCGTGGATTTTTCTACAGCCTTAATAATGTGACAAACGAGCTTGAGTATAGAGTTGCTCACTTTTTTGTATTGCTGGCAGATTTTGTGTTGTATGTTTTATGACTTGTTTTAGATGCCAATGAAATTTTTATGACCAATGAAGAATCATGGTAATATGTTTATATGTTAACTTTGTTCTTGCCAAATTTCGTGCCCTAATTATGTGTGAGTATTAAGTTATAGAGTTATGAATTCTTAGTGGACAGGAAGCGTTTGTGTTGATAGTTTTATTTTAATGTCTTAAGGTTAATGAAACATATTATAAATTTATGTTTTCAAAAGAGGAATGTATGTGTGATGCTATATGGAAATAGATGTTATGTTATGGTGATTAATTTAGGGAAAATATATGTAAATTGTTATTTTTAAATGAATGTATGACATGAACACAATATGAAGTGAGCACATCGATACCGCGACGTCGTCACCCACAAATTAAGGTTAAGTAAGCTATACAAGTAAGTACTTTCTCAGCTGCCACATGATGTAGTTTATGAAAAGAATGGAATTTATGTTCATGATGATTTCCACAAAGATTCTTTGATGGTTTTAATTGATGTTTTATTATGAAAGATTGATTTATCAAATGTTATGCATGTATGATGATGACGTATTTCAAAGTATGAAGGTATAAATATGTATATATATGTATCACCTAAATAAGTGTTGTACACCCAATGTTATGATATGTTATGTTATGATGTCATGTTTGGTTTGGGATTAGCTACCCCTCTCCTCTCATGACGGCGTGCCAACAATGATGATAATGGTGCAACACTTGGGACCCAAAGATAAAATCAACAAAGTTTTAATATGGATAATATGATGAAAGATATGTTCCTTATGAAATTGTGCATAGTGCTCTATTATGATGATGCATATGGTTATTATGTTCATAAAATGCTTATGTTGTGAGATATGAAATGTACTTACTAAGCTTTAGCTTATTTTAGTTTTATATCATGTTACAGATAAGGGTAAGAGAGCTATGGAATAGGTGGAGGACATTGATAGACATGTGATCCAAGAACGATGAATTGCAAACAAAAGAACACCAAAAAGGGGATTGAAAGATATAAATTATTTTTTAAATTTGAGTATGTTTATTTGATGAGTTTTAAGAATTTATGAACTATGTTGATTATGTTTATTTGATGAGTTTTAAGAATTTATGAACTATGTTTATTTTCTGAGTATACTTATTTTTGCACTTTAAATTATTGAAACTTGTTTTAAAATAAATTTTGATTTTTGATAGACGGTCGGCCTGCCGACCGTTACTGGTCGGTCTGTCGATACAATGATCAGCCTGTTGATTACCCTTTATCGGCTTGCCAATCTAGTAAATTTTAAAACCTCGTTTTGCAAAGTCTCAGACGGCCTACCGGCGGTTGGAGTTTGGACCGCCATATAGGTTCGGCCTGCCAAAGTCAAAAGTTCGGCCTACCGAACTATGCAGCAAATTTTGAATGCTGTGTTTTATTATGGAATTAATTATTTGGTGTGATAAACTATTTAAAGAACGTTTATAATTGAGTAGTTTATTAAATATTGATGTGTGTATATATATATATATATAATATGCATGGATCCTGGGTATGTTTTCCAATTTATATTTTCAAATACATGTTTTTATTCATAATAGTTTTACTAATTAATGGTAAAATGAATGAATGTAACGACATTTGTGACGTTCGTGAGGGGGCTTGACAGGCTTTGGTATCAGATCGAATTTTCATTTTTAATTCATATTGCCACATGTCAGTCTAAGTCCTCCAAGTAAGTATGTTTTAAAGTTATATGTTAAGATGCAAGTATGATGATAGAATAAGGTTTAGATGTTTAATGATTAACGCCTTAGTAGTGAAAACTTGTCTCATAAATTAGAAAATTGTTCCTAAATTCATAACTCTTTTCGGAAATTAATTATGGATAGCCTTGGAAGAATGCAAACCCGCACTCAAACTAACGAAAGGCTGATGACGATGATCGCTAAGCTGCAAAGGCATCTTGAGGAACAAAGAAGGGAAATAGCAGAACTAAGTGCCAATGGTCATGATGGTGAACGATGAGACAATGACGTGCCTCCTCCTCCTCCTCCTCCCCAGCCACAAGCAAATGAAGTCCCAGCTCCTACTGTTGAACCTAGACTGGCATATTAAGAACCCTTACTAGTCAAATGGAAGAGGGTTAAGCCAACAGACTTTGAAGGTTCTAAGGATCCACTTGTCACTCAAGGATGGTTAAAAACGATTGAGGCCACCCTGAGACTCATGGGCTTCACAGATAATGAGAATTTCTCTAGGCTTCATATTATCTTACCATGGAGGCCAAGATTTGATGGGATAGTATAGAACAGAGCAGTAATGTTGATGAGATGACATGGGATTACTTCGTTCATGAGTTCAACATGAAGTTTTTCCACATGAACATTACCAGGAAACACTACAATGAGTTTTAGAAACTACGCTAGGGATACATGTCAGTTACTGATGTAGTGGCAAAATTTGATCAATTACTCGTCTTTGCCCAGGGATGGTTAGCAATGAAAGTGAAAGGGTCAGAAGGTTGATCAAAGTTCTCAGGCCAGAGATTGCTGCAATTGTTGATGGGGCAAGTCCACCCAGAAACCAAGAGCAGGTTGTTTTGAGGGCCCAACGTACTAAGTTCCACCTGTCGAAGCTAAGAAGAAATCAGCCTCAGTCTAGTCAGCCAGCCAGGAATGAAAAAAACCAAAACTGCCCTCCATATAGAAACAATGGCAACAACAACAGTAACAACAGCCAACACTAGAGGAATAACAAGAGGAAGGGCAATCCTCAAAACCAGTAAAACTAAGGCAACAAGAGACATAATGGAGGCCAACCCAACAACAAACTATAGGCAGTTTCAATCATGTGCCAAATATGGAAGGAAACATCCTGGAGAATGCCGTATGGGAACAAACCAGTGTTTCATCTGTGGATGGGAAGATCATTTCGCCAAGAACTGCCCCAACTAGATGAATGCTCATGCCCAACAGAGAGCTTCTCAACCCTAGCTCCATCATATGCAAGCCTCTTTAGAAGGGCCATTGATTAGCCAGGGAAGACTTAAAGCCCCACCTACTAATGCTCACATCTATGCAATGACAAAAGAACAGGTGGCCTCTAATGTGGTCACAGGTCAGATCTTAAGTCTTTCTATTAATGCATATGTCCTCTTTGATACGGGTACCATACATTCTTTTGTATCATCGTCTTTTGCTAAAAAGTTAGGGGTTCGTTTAGAGCCTATGAAACAGGGATTCACTACGACACTACCCTCAAAGGAAGTGATGATATCTATGCATTGTATGCGTATTGTTCCTCTATGGATTTTCGAAAGGGAGCTTTTTGTCAACCTTATCATAATCGACATGTAAAATTATGATATGATTCTTGGAATGGATTTTCTGAGCAAGGACAATGCTTCCATTGAATGCCGAAAACGAAAGGGGATCTTCCAACCAAAAGGTGAACAGAAGTTTGTGTATTTGGGCGAGTCTAGAAAGAAACCTAGTATGTTTTTGTCATCTATGAAAGCAAAGAGGTTGTTAGCTAGCAGCTGCATGGGCTATCTGGCTAACATAGTAGATAAAGGTCAAGAAGAAAAGACAAGAATAGAGGATGTGGCAGTAGTACAAGAATTTTCAGTGGTGTTTCTAGATGATTTGTCAAGCTTACCTCCTGATAGAGAAGTTGAATTCGAGATCAAGCTCGCTCCAGGCACTGACCCGATTTCAAAGGCACCTTACAGAATGGCCCCAACTGAGTTGAAGGAGCTACATTTTCAACTAAAAGATCTACTTGAAAAAGGATTCATCAAGCCAAGTCACTCATTGTGGGGAGCCCCAGTTCTATTTGTCAAGAAGAAGGATGGCTCTAGGAGACTCTGCATTGACTATAGAGAGCTGAACAAGGTAACGATCAAGATCAAGTACCTGTTGCCTCGAATCGATGACTTGTTTGATCAGCTAAAGGGTGCATTTGTGTTCTCAAAGATTGACTTGCGGTCAAGATATCACCAGTTGAAGATTAAAGAAGGAGACATCTCAAAAACAGCCTTTAGATCGAGGTATGGTCACTATGAGTTTATGGTTATGCCTTTTAATCTAACGAATGCACCTGCAGCCTCATGGACCTGATGCATCGGGTATTAAAGGATTTCCTCGATGAATTTGTCGTTGTGTTTATCGACGATATTCTTGTTTATTCAAAGAGTCAAGAAGAACATGTGGAGCATCTAAGAATTGTGCTGGAGACATTAAGGAGACACAAGCTTTATGCAAAATTCTCCAAGTGTGAGTTCTAGCTTGACAGAGTATCTTTCTTGGGGCATGTAATATCAAAGGAAGGGATAATGGTGGCCCTACTAAGGTAGAGGTTGTTCTCAATTGGAAACAACTGACGAACGTAAGCGAGATAAGGAGCTTCTTGGGCCTAGCTAGTTATTATCGGAGATTCGTAGAAGACTTCTCCAAGATAGCAGTGCAACTCATGAATCTAAATCGCAAAGGGAAGAAGTTCAAATGGATAGAAGCATGTGAGAAGAGTTTCCAAGAACTGAAGAAGAGGCTAACGACAACTCTAGTATTGGCCATTCCAAAAGGAAGTGACGGATTTGTGATTTACAGTGCTGCATCTAAGATGGGCCTTGGTGCAGTCCTAATGCAGAATGACAGAGTAATTGCCTATGCATGAGACAATTAAAAGACTATGAGAAGAACTATCCTACTCATGATCTTGAGTTAGCAGCTGTAGTTTTTGCACTAAAAATATGGAGACATTACTTGTATGGGGTCTAATGCAAGATCTTCACTAATCATCAAAGCCTAAAGTACTTCTTCACTCAAAAGGACCTGAACATGAGATAGCAAAGATGGCTAGAATTGGTGAAGGATTATGATTGTGAAATCCTTTATCATCCAAGAAAGGCAAATCAAGTGGCTAATGCTCTAAGTAGGAAGTTAGTTGCCACGCTGATGTCATTACATGCAATGTCTCAGCCTTTAAGAAAGGAAATTTAGGATTTTGGTTTGGAACTTATCACAAGCCAACTATTAGCACTTACTCTTGCTCCAACATTGCTCGATGAGATTCAAAGTAAACAAGATGAGGATGTAAGCCTTGCAAGGATTAAGCAAGAAATGAAAGAAGGAAAATGTAAAGAGTTTCGTATTGCTGATGATGGAACTCTATACCTCAAGGACTACTTATGTATTCCCAATATTGATGGCTTAAAGGAAAGAATCTTGGCAAAAATACATGAAACTCCTTATTCAATTCATCCAGGTGCAACAAAGACGTATAATGATCTAAGGGATGACTTTTGGTGGTTTGGAATGAAACGTGATGTTGCTTCGTATGTGAAGAAATGTTTGACATGCTAGCAAGTTAAAGCTAAGCTCTAGAGACCTGGCAGTGATTTACAGTCAATCCAGATACCAGAATGGAAATAGGAGGATATTGCAATGGATTTCATTATCTGATTGCCCAAGACTATGAATGAATATGATGCTATTTGGGTTGTTGTGGATCGACTGACGAAGATGGTGCATTTCATTCCTATCAAAATCACTTACTCTATGGAACGGTTAGCGAAACTCTATGTCAAAGAGATTGTACGACTTCATAGAATCCCTAAGTCTATCAGCTCTGATTGTGATGGTAGGTTCACATCCAGGTTTTGAAAAAGCGTACAGGCTGCAATGGGGATCAAGTTACATTTCAGTACAACTTTCTATCCTCAAACAGACGGCCAAACAGAGAGGACGAATTTGATCTTAGAGGATATGCTTTAGGCCTGTACTCTCGACTTTAAGACCAGCTAGTGTAAAATGTTACCGTTAGCAAAATTTGCTTACAACAACAACTACTAGGCGACAATTAAGATGGCACCTTATGAGGCCCTATAAGGGCAGATATACAGGTTGCCTATATGTTGGCATGAAGCTGGTGAGAAGAAGATGATGGAAAGCGTTGACGCCAAAAAGACTGATTTTGTCAACGAAACCTCCAAAATGATTAAGTTGATTCAGAAAAGAATAGAGACCGTGCAAAGCCGTCAGAAGAGTTCATGCTGATAAAAGAAGAAGACCCTTAGAATTCGCTGTGGGCGAATCTGTGTTCTTAAAAGCTGCACCAATGAAAGGAGTTATGAGGTTTGGAAAGAAAGGCAAGTTGAACCCGAGGTTTATCGGACCTTATGAAATCATGAAGCGGGTAGGCTAAGTAGCTTATTAGCTGAGGTTGCCATCAAAAATGTCCACAATGCATGATGTGTAACATGTTTTGATGCTCAAGAAATATGTCCCAGACCCCCTACGCACATGATTGAGCCATAAGTGATCGAGATATAAGAAGGCTTAAGCTTTGAGGAAAAGCTAGTGGAGATTTTAGATCGAAAAACCAAGACCTTGAGAAATAAAAAAATTCCATTGGTCAAGGTACTATGGCAAAATCATCGAGTGGAAGAAGCCACATGGGAAAGCGAAGATGACATAAGAACGAAATATCCACATTTATTCTGAGTTTCAAGTACAAAACTCTTATAAGGTTGGGAGAATTGTAATACCTGCAAATTTTCATGTAACGAATGAGTAACGATGTAATGTAATTTCCTTAATGATATATGATATAATGTTACTAACTATTTTATGTTAAGTATTATGGCAGGTGACAGTCACGTTGAATTGATGTGCTCAAGTGTTCATGTTATTTACGATGTATGTTTAATTATAATTTTGTAATAAATTAATGATTTGTTAAACTTTAGTGTGTTAAGGTAGATTGGCAGGCCGAACCTTCAAGTTCAGCAGGCCGAATTGTCCCTCATGGAACGGTAGGCTGATGAAATTTAATCGGCAAGCCAGACCTCATGCATTCGGTAGGCCAAACTATATGGACGGCAGGCTGATGACAGTTGACGAGTAGTCAATTGAAATCTTCCAAAATTTGTGACAAGGATGATTATGTGATTGGATAATGATTGTTGATTGATTGGTATATTTTTGGATTAATTTCCTTATTTTAGGAAATGAAATGTTTAACTTTTAGTTGATTGGATTAATTGATTATGGTTTCCTCTTTTAAAATTGCAATATTTGTTAAGAGAATCAAATCAATTTGATTTTCTGAAATTCCCTCCATTTTCCACAAGTATTAGCCTAAGAATAGTAAAAAAATTTCTAAAATTAAAGAGAAAGTATCTCTCCCTTTTTATGTCATTTCCATTTTCACGTAAACACACACTTTCTCTCTCTCTCTCTCTCACGTTTTCTCTCTCTCACCCTCTCTTTTCTTCACATTTTTCATCTTCTTCTCTCCCTCAATTCTCTTGCAAATATTTGAAAGAAATATTGAAACTTCGTTGGGGTAAATTTGAAGGAAGTTTGAGAAGAATTTGTTCTAAGGTAAGAACTCAATTTTTTTCAGTATTTCTTAAATTGTAATTCTCTTCCATAATCCGACTGCTATAACTTTTTCTAAGAATTTCCGGTTGCTTTAAAATTGTAATATGTTATTCGTGTATGTGTTGTGTGATGTTCCTCCAAATTTCACATTAAATGGATTTTTCTATGATAAGTTATGAATTTTCTTCTCTCTGCCACTCATAGTCAATTATTGCTGTTTGGTTGTGTTGCACATATATATGGGTGTCCTACTTAATGCAAATGAATGCTACTTTTCACGAAATTTGGCAAATATATTCATGTAGATGTTAAGTTTTGGCCTGGAAATTTTGGTGATGATTCGATGAATATTTTATGTGATAAGTTAGGTTTTTAGATTGTTTTGTCCATAAATTGTTGAACTTTTAGTTTGTGATGTTTTAGTATGACTAAATGATTTTATTTGGTGATGAGAATTTTTGGAGGTACTATATTGTACGTTAAATAGTTGTCATATGAATTTTAGAGTCATAGCAATTTTATTTAATTTATTGGATTATGTTAATTGTATGAAACTCATTGTTCAATATGATGAAGATTGTTTTGTTCCTGTTGTCCTATGCATGTTATGGTTTGTTTTGGATTTTATTTAAAGGTGATTCTTGGATATGTCATAGTTTTATGTGTCATTTATATGTGTTAATTTTCATAGAATTTTCTACAGCCTTAATAATGTGATAAACGAGCCTAAGTATAGAGTTGCTCATTGTTTTGTATTGCTGGCAGATTTTGTGTTGTATGTTGTATGACTTGTTTTAGATGCAAACTAAAATTTTTATGACCAATGAAAAATCATGGTAATATGTTTACATGTTTATATGTTAACTTTGTTCTTGCCAAATTTGGTGCCCTATTTGTGTGTGAATGTTAAGTTATAGAGTTATGAATTCATAGTGGACAGGAAGCGTTTGTGTTGATAGTTTTATTTTAAAGTCTTACAGTTAATGAAACATATTATAAATTTATGTTTTCAAGAAAGGAATGTATGTGTGATGTTATATGGAAATGGATGTTCTGTTGTGGCGTTTAATTCATGGAAAATATATGTAAATTGTTATTTTTAAATGAATGTATGACATGAACACAATATGAAGCGAGCACATCGAGACCGTGGCATCGTCACCCACAAATCAAGGTTAAGTAAGCTATACAAGTTAGTACATTCTCACCTACAACATGATGTAGTTTATGAAAAGATTGGAATTTATGTTCATGATGATTTCTATGAAGATTCTTTGATGGTTTTAATTGATGTTTTATTATGAAAGATTGATTTATCAAAAGTTATGCATGTATGATGATGATGCATTTCAAAGGATGAAGGTATAAATATGTATATATATGTATCACCTAAATAAGTGTTGCACACCCAATGTTATGATATGTTGTGTCATGATGTCATGTGTGGTTTGGGATTGGCTACTCCTCTCCTCTCATGACGGCACTCTAACAATGATGATAATGGTGCAACACTTGGGCCCTAAAGATAAAATAAACAAAGTTTTAATATGGATAATATGATGAAAGATATGTTCCTTATGAAATTGTGCATAGTGCTCTATTATGATGATGCATATGGTTATTATGTTCATAAAATGTTTATGTTGTGAGATATGAAATGTACTTACTAAGCTTTAGCTTATTTTAGTTTTATATCATGTTACAGATAAGGGTAAGAGAGCTATGAAATAGGTGGAGGACATTGACAGACGTGTGATCTAAGAATGATGAATTGCAAACGGAAGAATGCCAAAAAGAGGATTTAAAGATATAAATTATTTTTTAAATTTGAGTATGTTTATTTGATGAGTTTTAAGAATTTATGAACTATGTTTTATTTTCTAAGTATACTTATTTTTGCACTTTAAATTATTGAAACTTGTTTTAAAATAAATTTTGATTTTTGATAGACATTCGGCCTATCGACCGTTACTGGTCGGTCCGTCGATACAAGGATCGGCCTACCGATTACAGTTTATCGGCTTGCCGATCTAGTAACTTTTAAAACCCCGTTTTGTAGAGTCTCAGGCAACCTGCCGGTGGTTGGAGTTTGGACTGCCGGATAGGTTCGGCCTCCCGAAGTCAGAAGTTTGGCCTACCGAACTGTGCAGCAAATTTTGAATGCTGTGTTTTATTATGGAATTAATTATTTGGTGTAATAAACTATTTAAAGAACGTTTATAATTGAGTGATTTATTAAATATTGATGTATATATATATATATATCTATAAAAAAAATATATGCATGGATCTTGGATATGTTTTCCAATTTATGTTTTCAAATACATGTTTTTATTCATAATAGTTTTACTTTAATTAATGGTAAAATGAATGAATTTCAGCCTGCCAAACTGTGCAGCAAATTTTGAATGCTGTGTTTTATTATGGAATTAATTATTTGGTGTGATAAACTATTTAAAGAACGTTTATAATATTTATTAAATATTGATGTATATATATATCTATAAAAAAAAAATATGCATGGATCTTGGGTATGTTTTCCAATTTATGTTTTCAAATACATTTTTTTATTCATAATAGTTTTACTTTAATTAATGGTAAAATGAATGAATGTAACGATATCTGTGATTTCCGTGAGGGGGCGTTACAAGGGACACCTCCAAAAAGGGAGTGGAGGAGGAAATAATTCAAGCCGCAATCTGATACTAGACCACTGTCACCACCAAATTACGCACTCAGCATATCATTTTTGAATTAGTCGCTCAGCTGGAAGGCAAAGATTATGTTAGGTGGCCAAATAAGGTGGCCCCAAGTCATTCACGCGACCAATCAAAGTATTGCAAATTTCATCAAGATATGAGGCACTTGACGGTCTATTACAAAGCCTTGCAATCCGAAATCGTGGTGGTGCTCAAAAAAGGGCATCACAGGGAGTACCTCTCTGAGCGGGGAAGAAAAATATATGGGCTCAACAAAGAGCAAGGAGGATGAAAGGACCATCGAGCACACATGAAAATGCCATCACCACCACCAGTCAGGAAGGTAATTGGGGCTATTTGTGGGGGCTTAGTTTTCAACGGCGATTCTATCAACCAAATGAAGGTGCATTAGAGGAAAGCAAATCAAGCGACCATTAGTTCATTTGACAAGGAACACTACAAGCATGTTATTTCGTTTCGTAGCGACGAGGCGTTTGGGCTCGATACTTTGCATGAGGTGCCCTGGTTATCAAACTAAATATTGCGAACTACGAGATCAGCAGAATACTAGTCGATAACAGAAGCTCTGGCAACATATTGTTCCTCTCAATACTGAAAGAGATGGAGATCAGTGAGGAAGAGGTTGAAAAATCCCCAACGTCATTGGTAGGTTTCATTAGGAAAGCAATAGCCATTGGCAGAATCAAGCTTTCAGTGTATGCAATGGGGGAGAACAAATTGACTAGTTTCCTAGTCATGGATTGCCCTTTAGGGTATAATATCATTCTGGGGCGGCCTTGGATACACGCCATGAAGGTAGTCCCTTCAACGTACCACTAGACAATAAGGTTTCCAACAAAGCGAGGCATTCGGGAGATTCGGGGAAGCCAGGAGGCAGCATTTGAAAAGACAATAATATAATCCCACCACACATGTGTCACACACAAAATTAAAATTATATTTAAATAATCTTATTATTCAAATATTATCAATTAATTAATTTAAAACATATTTAATTAATCTTATTAATTAAATAATCAATTAATTAATTTAACAAATGGTTAGTTAAATACAAC
Source organism: Artocarpus hirsutus (assembly GCA_946598075.1). Classification (NCBI taxonomy): domain Eukaryota; kingdom Viridiplantae; phylum Streptophyta; class Magnoliopsida; order Rosales; family Moraceae; genus Artocarpus; species Artocarpus hirsutus. Next base: position 1,080 of record CAMOHE010046569.1, on the reverse strand, counting down.
AGCATTTATCACATTATATTATGTGTCATAGAGAATATTTTCTGTATCACATTAATATCTTAAGTGTAAAATAATTAATTTGGAATTCAATAATTTCAAATTAAATACGTATAATTCATTCTATGCATTAAATCTAATATAGCATTATATAGCTGGCATTGGGGACTTATGGACCTATAATCGAAGCTCTAGTAAATTTGATAATTAATTAAGCTCTTTAATTAATGTGCCAAATTTATTAGTTTCAGTGTTACTCCACTAAAATCTTAAATTTGAACTCTTGAGATTATAGTGAAATTATTCAAAGAAAATTAGCGAGTAGTCCATTGATGTAATCATTACATATTAGTCAGTCCTTCATAAATAGTTCATAATAAAAGGTAGGTTCAAATTCCGTAGACCTCTGTTATTATATCTTTATTCTTGAGTTCTAATAATTTTCTAATGAATAGTTAATTTATAATATTATTATGAACGAGTGCTCCACTATTCAAACTTCAAATTATCACTTAAGAAAGCTATTTTTCTAACTTCCATAAGGAAGGAATATATTTTATATCTGTATAATATTATTGCCAACCATTTATTATATTATGTTTCTAAGATGTTAAGTTATGATTTGTGTTTAGACAAATCTTATCATGCAAATAAAAAAATATAATGTCATAAATAGAAGGCTAATAAATACTCAAGATTAAGATTGTCATATATATGATCATCTGTTAGACATGTATGCCCTAAGGAGTAAAAATGTAATGAGTTTTTGAAGACATTTTTATCAATAAAGAATTCATTTATTATTCATATACCAAATCTTATCCTCTTTACGTTCATATTTGTTGAATGTATGATAAGCAAACAATAGTCTGAGACAGTCGGTCTAAACCTTTAAGAATTTGGCATATGATGGACAGATTATGCAGAAGACACGATTCTTAAGGTGACGGTCTAAATCATAAGATCCACAATCAAGGGAATAAAGTTGGGCGCTTTATTCATGTAAAGATTGTTATGTTGTCTATATCCCTATTGGGAGATGGTTTGTCTTGACCATCGGAGGTGGACTCCATGAATAGAAAC
>CAMOHE010046568.1:0-18735 GCA_946598075.1 Artocarpus hirsutus | reverse complement strand
TAATAACAGAGAAGAATTTTGAGAGGATGAATAAGAAGAGAGGATGGGAGAGAAAAAAAATCGAGAGAGAGAGAGAGAGAGAATACGTGAGAGAAAGAGAGAGAGAGAAATGAAAAGTTTGTCTGAGAAAATTTTTGCTATCTTGGAAATAAATTTCAAAAATAAGGAAAACTTATCCCCTTAAAACGCATCAGAATTTTCTGATTAATTGGGGGCCAAAAATTCGTGTAGGAAAGAGGAGATTAAGGGGAAAAAAGTCAGAACTTCCAAAATCAAATCGAATTGCCATATATCACTTTTGTAAAACGGGAAAAACTTATCCATTAATTCAAATAATTAAAAAGTCAAACGTTTCATTACCAAAATAAACAATTCATCCCATAATTATGATATTTAATCAGAATAAAACGTCCATAAATAAATTCCATCTTATCACAATTTTGTAAAATTTCTGCTGTCTATTTGTCAGCTGTCATCGACCTGCCGATCTCAGAAGTTCGGCCTACCGATCCCAGAAGTCCGGCCTACCGATGATATACCATCGGCTTGCCGTTTAGAGAACATCATTTCGGCCTGCCGAACATAATAGTCTGGCCTGCCGAACTGCCTTAACACTCAAAATTCATTCATAACATATAATTGTCCATAAAAATATAATTAAACACATAACATTAATACATGAACATTTGAGCACATCAATTCCACGCGAGCGTCACCTGTCATAACACTTAAAATAAAATGGTTAGCACCATTTATCATATATCATAGCACTTATCATGAGTATATCACTTAACATCATCATCAATATAACATTAACGTCGTCATTAACATAACATTATCCGTTACATAAAATTAGGCGGGCGTTACACTACCATTCTGGTGTTAATTATCCTAAATAGTGATGAGCCGTATGAGGTCTACACAGATGCCTTAAGATGCAGGCTTGGGTGCGTGTTGATGCAACATGGGCACGTTGTGGCATACAGATCAAGACAGTTGAGACCTCACGAGCGGAACTACCCTACTCACGACTTAGAGCCTGCAGCAGTGGTTTATGCACTGAAGATCTAGAGATGTTATCTATATGGGGTAACATTTTAGGTTTTCTCAAACCACAAGAGTTTGAAATATCTATTCACTCAGACGTATCTAAATTTAAGGCAATGAAGATGGATGGAGTACATGGAAGACTATGACTTCACGCTGTAGTATCATCCAAGAAAAGCTCATATAGTTGTAGATGCACTCAATATGAAGTCTTCAGGGATTCTCACATGTTTGCCACTCGAGGACTGGAATAGACGCAATGGTGAGTGAACATGAGCTACAGTACTATGAGGATTACGATCAGTTTCGGTATACCATATGGAGTCCACCTCAGCTCTTGTCCAGGTGGTGAAGCAGAATCAATGGCGAGACCAGCACCTACAAGGAAAATGGACATGGATCCAAAATGAGGAGTAATTTAAAGAATGAAGGATACATGCAAATGGTTCATTATACTTCAAGGAATGTTTGGTAGTCCCAGTGATCACAGAAGTGATGAAGGCAGTGATGGATGAAACTCACATGTCTTAATTCGCCATTCATCTGAGGAGCACAAAGATGTATCGTGATCTGAAGAGACAATATTGGTAGAGAGGCATAAAGAATGATGTTAGAGAGTATGTGGCCAAGTGTGCAACTTGTCTCCAGGTGAAGACCGAGCACTAGAAGCCAACAGATCAGCTTCAGCCGCTTCCAATTCCATGGTAGAAATGGAAGCACATTACGATGGATTTTTTTATCGGTTTACTAAGGATGGAGCAAAGGCATGATGCGATTTGTGATGCGGTCGATAGGTTAATGAAATCGGTGCATTTCATCCCTTTCAGATCGATATGTTCGATGAGGATTCTCGAGGAGCTATATCTATAGAATATTGAGGTTGCATGGAGTCCCTTTGTCCATCACTTCTGATAGGGACACCTGGTTTAACTTCAAGTATTAGAGGAGCTTTCAAGAAGCCTTAGGCATAGACTTGAACTTTAGCATGACCTTTCATCCTCATACCGACAAGCAATCTAAGCGAGTTATTTAGATCCTCAAAGATATGTTACATGCATGTGTATTAGCTTTAGCGGGAATTGGAATAAGCATTTGCATTTGGCAAAGTTTGGGTTATCAAGCCAGCATCGAGATGGCACCATTCGAAGCGCTTTATGGGTGACCGTGTCGATCATCGATGTGTTGGGAAGAACCAAAAGACAAGATTGTTCTCGGGCCAGAGGAAATCTATGACAATAATGAGAAGGTCACCGTAATTCGTGATCGATTAAAAGCTGCTCAAAGTAGACAGAAAAGTTATACGGATAGAAGACACTGACCTTTGGAATTCAAAGTAGAAGATTTCGTTCTCTTGAAGATATCACTGCGCAAGGGTATATCATGTTTTGGTGTAAGTGGGAAACTTGCACTAAGGTATGCTAGTTGGTTCGAAATTACTCAACGTGTTGGTGTGGTTGCTTATCGACTTGATCTTCCTCACGAGCTCTCTCACGTTCATAATGTGTTTCATGTGTCGAAAGTGTCCACTCAAGCAAAGCAAAATAGTCTTGTTCCATGATGTGCAGATCCAAAAGAACACGACATATGAGAAGGTGCTAGTCCAAATTATCAATTGAAAGGTAATAAACCTACGATGCCCTGACATATTGTGAGTGAAAGTCGTGTGGCAGCATCACAGAGTTGATGAACCGACATGGGAGTTAGAATCGACCATGCGGGAGTTATACCTGTATTTGTTTTGCTTCTGAAACAATTTGTAATTTTGAGGACGGAATTCTTTTTAAGGGTGAAGAACTGTAATACCCCGAGATTAATTAAGTATGATTAGTGTATAAAAAGGTGAATTAGTGTGCCATGATATAATTTGAAACTTAATTTAAATATTTTGTGATATTTCACATTAATGTTACTTCTAATTATTTTTAATCACTCTTAATTATTTTTATTTGTTATTTTGAATTTTGAAACAAAACAATTTGTGAAATTCCAAACAAGTCCCACCTTGCCAAAAACTCAAACCACACGAAATCTGTTTGAGAAAAGACAGGGGTAGCCCATGGTTTTGTTCAAACCCACTGCCTCCTCTTCTATTTATTTCTCTCCTTTTGTCTCTTTCTCTCATGCTCTCTCTTTTTCTTTCCTTCCTTCACTCTCCTTGAGCGTCTCTCTCTCTTTCTCCCTTCCTCTCCCTCTTTGATTTCAAAATTTTTGAGCTCAAGCTTCAATCTCCCGCTGGATTGGAATTCTAGGAGCATGATTGAGCTTCTACAAACTCCTTTCAAGCATTAATTCAAGGTTAGTTTACTTATTTTTAAAATTTTTCAAACTCTCCTCAAATTTCACAAATTTTCTTAGAATGTTGAAATCCAAGTTTTATGAGCTTAAGAAACCTTGAATCTAAGTTAGCGGAACTCAAATCATCTAGAATCTAGGTTTGATTTGATGAAAAATGGATTAAATCAACTTTTTCTCTTTTCTCCATTTTTAGATTTCTTTAAAATTTTCTATATAAATCTTGTTTAAAAGTGTTCTATTATGTTTTTCTATCGTTTATGAATGTTTTGCATGCTTGGGAACTGAGAAAACAAGTTGAAAATGAAGATTGAGTCTGGAAATTTCTAGATTTTTACAGTTCAACAAGCCAAACTTTGAGTTCGGTAAGCCGAGTTTATATCATTGGCAGGCCAAACTCATAGCGGGTTCAGCAGGCCGGGCCCATATGGTCGGTAGGCCGAACTCAGCAGTTCGCTAGGCTGGACCAGGAATTTGACAGGCCGACCGACCACAAGGGAAAATGACTATTTTTCACCCATTTTCACTGTTTTAAACCCAGATTAAGATTTTAACTTTATGGTATGATTTTACAAATATAAATGGCACTCTAGGACACCATCAGATAGCTTAGTAGTGTAGAACATCCTAAGCTAGATATTTGATGAACTTAGTTTATATTTAAGATTGTTTGTGGTTTCGTAGAGCTAACGTATAGCGGATCAGGACTGCAGTGCTAAGTCACGGTGTCGGATATTGAGGTAGGACTTCTATCTATTTCTTTGGTAGCCAGGTTTTTAAATGGTTTTGGCCTCAAAATGATTTCTTTGAAAATTTTTTCAATGAATGTTGGAAAAAAAGATTTTAGCAGTTGTTTTTATAAATTGTTAAATGAGATGATATGTTCATAATGAACCACATAATGAATATAAATTATTACACTTGGTAAAATGAGATTCAAATAATGATAGAGACGCACATATGGGCATGATGCCATGTTTAGAGATTAGGTCGTGTAATGTGCGACCTTGGGGGCAGGTCCTGAAACCCAGTTGGGCCACTACAGTGGTGATATTTATGGTTTGCCTAAAAAAAGATAATGTAATCCTTTCTGGATGAACAAAGAACTGTTTTTTGCAAGAATAATTTAATTAAATTTATTTATTAAATTTTGTTTCTAAATACTCAAATTAAATGTCATTTTAAAACCTAGTCCTATTAAGTCTTTTGCCCACATTTTATTTGTTTTCAAACCCTTTTCCCCTATGTAGAATTCAGCTTAGAACCAACCGGGAGTCCGCTGAGCAGACTTGCAAGTATTTGAAGACCTCAAATAGGTTATTTGTATTATTTAATCAAGTCATATATTATCTTAATTTCCCTTTTTTATATTAAAATGTGGTTGTAATTTAATTATTGTCGATATCATGTGTGTATACAAGTTATGGGCCCGATGGGACCCACACGTATTTCTCTCTCATTATTATTATTTTATGTTATCTTACTTGTTTTATCATTTTAAATATTTGTTTAAAAAGTTCTAAATCTATCACATTTTAATAATTAACTAATTTCTTAAATTGGTATTTTTTAACAAAAATTGGATTAATTAAATTAATTAGCCCGCTATGTCACTTCTCGGATTTCGGGGCATGATAGAACCCAAGACCTCCTAGTTTATAAGACCAATTGGTACCACCATTTGAATTTAAAACCCTTACAAGTAGGGGGGGTCTTAGGTTCAAGTGTTGGGGGATGCGAAAGAAATTCTTGAGAACCACTAGATGCTTAGAAGGGACAGTATGTATAAGTAACGAGTGTAATACTTGATTATACTGAGGTCCTACAAGGTAGACCCCATAGAGGCTTGAGGCATTATAATAAAAACGCGCCCAATAACTACCTATTCAATAAATTGAAATTGTGACAACATTAAAATATATTTATACAACAACAAACAATAAATAAATTATTACAATAACTTCCCAAAAAAATTACATGAACTCGCTAAAGTTTCCTTCGTTTAAGAGGAGCCTAGTTCACACACGTCTTGAAGATCATGCGACGACAGAGGAAGCTAAAAGAAAACTTACAATACTATTTAGAATAAAAAAGAAAGAAAGAAAGAATTGAAATACTATTCGTAAAAAAATAGTTGGAAAGAAATTTCCGACCCAAAAAATAAAAAGGAAAAATTTAAATGAAGAACGCATCTACACTTTACGAATTGAAATTCGTAGGGACGACATCATGAAAATGAGCAAGATTTTCCTTCTTTTCCTTTGATTCTACGAACCTGAATTCCAAATTTAGTTACGTGTTTTCTATGCGTAGCAAAATAAAAATTTGATATCAAAATTCTTGAAACTAACAAATGTTTCTTGATTTTATGAATTCAATAATTAAAAATTTAGTAACTATAATATATTTCTTTATTGTCTTTATATGTATATATTATAATGAAGAATTTATATTACTAAATTTGATTATAAGGTAAAATAGAGATTTAAAAAATAAAGTAAGCATCAAACAAACTAGAGATATATTGGAATAAAATGAGCTATAATTAGTCTTAAGATGCAAAATTCTGCATACAACACGATTACACTATGATTCTAATGTTATATTAATATCTGATGGCACTATAGTATACATAACACTGCGATGTAAAACCACAAGAATAAAAAAAAGGAGTATTTCCTTTAAATTTATTTAGCCATAGGAATAAAAACTGAAACGACGTTTTAGCTATTCATAAATACTCTTCTATGACCATTAATTACTCATTTTTTCTTGTAAGTATTTTTTCCTTTTCAAAACTTTTTACCGGGTGTTTGGCAAGGTGGTAGGAACTGCGGTTCCCACCACAAACTCAGTTATGAATAGTATAAAGCTCTCACATGCTACAGTAACAATAAAAAAAATTGTTACAGTGTAAAGCTCTCACATGCTACAGTAAAAGTGGTTCTCACCACTGGTTCCCATATCATATCCCATAATTAGAATAGCATGGTAATAAATAGGATTGTGCGATTTTAATAGTGTTTAAAACAAAATAAATCATCTCCTTATGCTTTGCAATGTAAACAATTGTGACAAATGTTTTCATCCATTGAAGGAATGTTCATATTATCATCCTCAGCAATCTCTATAGATTTCACCATCGACTCCTTATTAAGATCATTGTCACTAGATTCATGTTCATTACTTTACTCAAAAACTGTAACGTTGAATCCACAAGTTTCTTCAAATTTCATTTGCCCAATTCTACCAAGAAGGTTCCTCTCTGTAACAATCATAAATCCCATCCTGTAATAAATTTCATTTATACGGTTATAAACAATTTACCCCAATTTAATTACCTAAAAAAAACACAAATGACTTAAATTTGAGAAAATAATACATTCCCAAACCAATATGTAAATGCTCATCTGACATTAAAATCATCACTAGAGTTTGTTTTCACAACCATGTGAGCGCATCATTCGTCTAAAAGAGTGAATTTTGGAAAATGAAGACACTTAAAACAATTTCATAAACAACAAAAGATTGAAACAAACACCAAAAAATAACAACTTTGTTAAAGATAATAAATAAATAATATCACTAAAAATGCGACCCAATACAAAAATTTTGAAAATGATACCATGGATTTATGTTTATTTTTTGTTGAATAATATTGTTGACCCGAATCTTGGATACGACCTTCATCATTAAGCACTTGGATCATGCAAAGAAAAAAAACTCTAAAGCTATAGTTAATGGGAATATGATTATACGTTCACATTGATTAAAGCCAAGTACATCTTGTGGGCGTGAGAGACAAGTACATCTTTAATCTTTTTGACCATTATAGGGTGATAATAATTAAAGCCATGAATAATGAGTGGCGGCCTTACTATTAATACACTTAAATTTTTCTTCTGTTATATTATATATATATATATATATATATATATATATATGTTTATATGATCATTTAACAACCAAACTTTAGTTGGATTCCTCTGACGTTTTCAACGTTGCAGATCTAATTAGACTACAACCCACTAACTAAAATCAATGGATTTATGATCACGAAGAAATATGGCTGACTTTCCTTTGATTCATTGAAACTGCCTAGACAAGCCAAAAGGTCGGCAAAAAAGCTAATTTTCCGTGAACACATCACTATTCATAATGTGAAACCCCACTTCTTTTGATTAATCCATCCACAAAGCACAATACCACGAAAAATGCGGCCTATGGAAGGAAAAACCAAAAAGACGCTATCTGGTGCTGCTCTCTTTCTCTTTATTTGATCTCAATTTTGACCTTTTTTTTGGATGTACATCAAAAGATGTATCACATTTTGTTTCATGAGAGCTTGAAGTTTACTTTCAGCTTGACATTATCTAGATTACCATGACTTTTCTTTCATTATTCAACAACCCACTAGGTGGGGTTTTGAATTCTAGCATGAGCTAAAGACAATGTATCATGCTTCATGGATTACATAGGGGGGGGGGATCATTTCTTCTCTAGTAAATCACATGGTCTTGTAGTCAAACTTGATGGAGGTCGACACATTTATTTCTAGAGATAAAATTTTGTAATCTTTATACTTTTCTAAACACATTAAAATCTAAATGTATAATTAATGAGTGACAATTTATTGATTTAAAATTAAGGGATAAACTATATATGCTTAAAAGAAAACATATAAACCTACAAACTCCAATTAATTTAAACCGACCATGCTACACTGTTTTCTTTAATTAAATTTGGATTGCTATGGTAGTTTTAGTTTGACCCGATAAAACAAATGCCCCACTGTGTGGTTAATCCTTACCCCAAAATGTTCTTTCAAATTAATTTCTTCAACATAATGGATCAGCCAAACTTAATTAATCAAAGGAAACTAAAAAGGGAAAAAATGATTATCTAAGTAGATATCCGGATTCTATCTATTAATTTTTGATGTTTTGAATGGTATTTGATCAATTAGTTATGCCAAATTATTTTATGGACTTAGACACTCAATATAGTAGAGTCACTCAAAATGTATTGCAAAATTTTTTAAATAAAGTGAGCTAGGTACTATTCCAAACATTAAAATTAAATAAGAGATTTGAGTCCTTCTATGGACAATGAGCCAACCCCTTTTTGTACACGGAGTTAACACGGAAACAATTGAATGGGACTCTACCAAAAAAAAAATAAAAATTAATTAATATGGAGATATAATCGGACTAGGTAATTAATCATGTGGCAATATAGTACTTGATTAGACTACATAATTATAATCATATAGTCAACCGATATGCCTGTTAGATTTTTTTTTTCAGTGTTAATTCAATTTTATGCTTTAAAATGCAATTCCAACATTAATCGTCTTTTCCTAAGAATCCATTCGAAAATAGTGAGAAGTTCTTTGTCTAGAAAGATGCTCCCCCTAGAGAAAAAGAGAACCACGCACCACAAATAGCTAGGCACTAATATTGTGATTGACTACCAGAAGTTGACCTAGGCAGACAGAGCCAAAGCCAACGTAAGACAACATAATTAACAACCTTACATGATGAAACTTTCAGGGGGGAAAAAAGGACACTTACGTGATGGATGTTTTTCAACAAATTTGACAAATATAGAAAAAAAAAAAAAAACTTTGCTGGAAAGTTATAGCGATCATTATAAAAAACTAGATTTTTAGTTATAAAAAAATTTAGTATAACTTTTAGCCCACATGGTATTATTTGAGAGTTTTTGAAAATGTTTAGTGCGTTTTTTGGGACAAAAATTTCAAAAATACTCTTAATATAATTCTCAAAAAATTTTCATATTTCAAAACAAAATTATTTTTACCTATTTTAAAAATACTATCAAACGGGTCCTAATTAGTCACAACAAAATATTGTGATTAATGTACATTAAGTCACAACTTGAACTAAATTTTTTGTTGTGACTAAAACCTTTATGTACAAAATTTTTAGTCAAAGTTCAAGTTTTTACGGTACTAGCTACTACTGTGAATGAACCTAACACAAATAAAATGGTGCAACCGGACATTTCTGCACGAGTCCAAGAGCACATATTTATATTATGAAATGCAAATTTTCAAGTTGACTTTAGGAGAAAGTGACAAAAACCCACTATTCTAGAGAGTCCTAATTAAAATGTATTCCAATTATAACCACATTAAAAAATAACGTTGTCCCCTTAATCTTCCAAAGTTTCGGCTCCTCCAATAAGCTTATCTGATAACTGTTGTTAATTTGTTTCTGGTCAGCAGACAATCAACATGAAATCCCTGCATGGAATACAACTCACTAGATCCAATCTGTGATTGCAATAAATAACATATCGCAACCCAAAAAATTAAAAAAAAAAAGTTTTGAAATACGACCATTTGAATTTAGGTACTGTTAAATATCAAGTGGATGATATCAAAGTACGTGTTAGATAAAAGTTTGATACATACGTATACTGGGGAACATATAAATTATAAGATGTGCAATTTTCTTATGAGGAAATAGTGAAAGTCAACTTCTCTTTTAAAATTGGAATTTGGAGCCATTTCTGTAGGGATTGCAGCATGACTTCACCCTCCATTAACATTAGTATAAAACTGTATTTTAAAAATTAAAATAGTCTTAACCACCATTTTGTTCCTCAAACTCTTCCTCCCAATTTATAATGGTCATTTAGCTCTTTATTAAACAAAAAGGCATGGGCTGATTTTTCAAAGGAAAAAAGGCACAAGGGGTTTCTTTCTTTCTTTCTTTGTTTTTTTATTTTTTTTTTTCTTCTCGCTTTTGTGGCTTGAAGGCCTAGGGGTTTTGTTTGCATGTTTTAGTAATATATATGGTTCACATCTCATAGAGAAAAATTCGAATATGCCTATATACTCCATTGTGATAATCTGCCAGTCAGCTATTTAATTTGTACTGCATGTACAAAAGGTCTAGATAATATCGGCTATATAGTTTTTTTAATTGTTGATTTGTTCGAGACCATATTAAAGAAAAAAACGATTGTTTTTGGATAACAATATATATTCTTTTGTTTATTATTCTATTTGACTACTACAAACTGATTATTAGACGACGGATTTTAATCGTTGTTAAAAGATTAGACAAGTCTTATCCGCCATCGTAATACACGTCTATTTTTTATAACAGTTTTATACTATCGTCTAAAGTCTGCGATTTATTTACATTAGATGAAGGTTTCTTAAGAAAAACCGTTGTCTAAATACACACGTAAATTGCAAATACGACCTTTTTTTACAGAAACTGTCGTCTATTATGGTATTTTCAATGACAATTTCCACAAAAATCACCAATAAAAGCCTTTAAAAATTAAAAAAAAAATTATTTCGCCGAAAATATTTCTTCTCAAAGAACAGTTTCTTCGAATATTATTTACAAATTTACATCCTCTTTGTTGATAAACTTAATTCATATCACATTAATTTACATATAACAATTTTCAAAGATATGTATTTTAGATTCTCCTTATCAAACATAATCAATATGCATATGACACATTCATTTCTAAAATCCTAAACAAAGTTTCTCTACAAAATCTAATAGCAAAAAATACTTATCAAATACAAAGAAAAATTATATATCTGAACAAAAGCAACCTAAATTTAAAGAAAGCAAAGAATTTAAATTTTGGTGCTCAATGGAGTGGTGGCTGCAGCAGCAGTGACAGTGGATATGACGAAGAGTCATGGCAGCCGACGATTCAAGGGCCTGATTATGAGGATCTTGATGGTGGAGGTTTAAGAAGTGACCAGTTTAGAAGAGGTAAAAGAGGGATTTTGGGGAATATTGTTAAGTGTTGGGTGGTTATAATTAAAGAGAGAGTTGGGAGGTGAGGAAGAGAGGGTATAGAAAACTTAGAGAGAGAATATGAGATTTAAAAGAAAACTTTAAAGTTTGTAAATTATATAATGTGAAATAGAAGAGAGTGTTCAAAATTTAAGTAGAGGATGAAAAATTTTAAAATTTTTCAAAAAAAAAATGTGCAGGAAAAATCCCGCCTATTTTTGAAATTCGTTTAAGAACATTAGACAATGGTTTCTTAAAAATCATCATCTAATGTAGTACTTCAGACAATGGTTTTCCAAAAACCATTGCCTAAAGTTCTTGAACGAATTTCTGAAACAAAAATTTCCCATACTGAGTTTTTTAAGCACATTAGATAACAGTTTTTTATAAAACGCCGTTAAATAGGCCGTCATCTATTCTCTCTGATTCACCGTAGTGTTTATTTCTGGAGCACTATTATGAAATTAGTCTGTTAATCACGATCACTTTCTAATTCTCGTTTTCATGATACATTATAATAATTAATTTATATGCTGTTCCTATATATAAACAACAAGAATTTGGGAAATAACAAATACTAGTGACGTAAATCAACTTGTATAAATTAATGCATAGATCTCTATGCACTATACTTATATCCTTGAAGAGGAAAAAAACAAATGAAAAAAGCCCTTCTAATAAACGTGTGGTTTGTGATTATTCTCTTTTTAATTTATTCTTAAAAGAAAAGGCAGTTTGTGAGTTAACTCAAAGCAGTTTTTTTTTTTTTCCTGTTAATTATATTAATTCGTAAGCATTGGCATTTTTTGTGTATAGATGAATATATTTAAAGGATAATTAATAGAAAAGAAAAATACTGATAATATATATAAATATTTGTGCACATAGATATAGAACATTTCGTTGACAAGCGCCCCACGTAAAACCAGCTAACAGAGAGAGCCAAATCCCAAGTCTAACTATAAACCAAACTCTTTCATCGTCATTTATAATTACACCCAATTGGTGTGTTTATTATTAGGGCTAATAATTGTTTGCATTTTTTAAAAGAAAAATTCGATGCTCTGTGTAGACTTTAGTGTGTGTGTGTGTGTGTATATATATATATATAACAGAAACAGGAATTTCTGTGTTAGGCTATAACCGGCCATAAGAGTGGTCACACTTGATACGTGGAAAACCTTCAGATATTCCACCAAACTCACAAATATTATTTGAAGTATTCAAAATAAATGTTTAATGAGAATTTCTCCAGCAGGATTTATTCTGCTGAGGGCTTTATTATTTTTTTTTTGGGAGGGTTGTCTCTACAAATTTTAAATAAATTATAACGTGAATATCAGTGGGCTCAACTACTAATCTCCACACCACAAATTGTTCTTTTTCCTTTAATTTGTTTTCCTACCAACCAACTAATTAAACTTTGCTTTTCAAAATTATGTTGTCAAGTTTTATGATTAGAATAAGTGAATAACTATTTCTGAATGCAATATTAGAGTATAGTGTAGAGACTTAATTATATTACAAGCGTACTTATTTTGTTATAACCAAATAGGATATTAACAAGCATACTTAGGCCAAACTTATTATTGGATAAGAATTTCTACCCGATTCGTAGGTATTGTTATTTTAACCATTAAATTAATTTTTGACTAGTTTTATATAGCTCTGCAAATTTTAACATAGATACTCATATATTAAACCGTTGAAAAGTTAACTAATGGTTAAAATATATACCAGTTGTCAGAGGTAGGGTACAATCGTTTTGTTTTTTTTTTTTTTTTTTTGTTTTTAATTCTAGTTTCCTTTGGACATGTATTTTTACCATTTTTTTCCTACCTAATTTTTGCTGTTTTTATGAGTTAGCCAGCGAAGCGTACTGTTAGTGGGTGACTCACAGTCTCCCACTAAGTGGCCACAACAACCCGAGTCACGCACTAGGTTAGGCAACTCTGGAAAATGCTGCTCGCGGGTGGACACTAACAATATTCACCCACCGTGTGCCCAACGAGTGCTAGTCAAACACTACAAAAAGAGAAACTTTGGTCATCATTCCAAAGCGAGAAAACACGAGGCAAAAACAACCAAAAAAAAAAAAAAAGCTATGCTGGTACTTTCCAGTGTTTTTTTAATCTTTTGAAAATAGGAATTGCATGGCAAAGGTACAAGCACTAATTTAGACTACAATGCATAAAACGACCCAATTCCAACTAAAGACCAAAACCATCGGTTGACAATGCTCAAGGGGAAATACATATATTGAGTTCTAATGTGAAGAAACTGGAGAGTCACACCACTAATCGAGTAGAAACATGGCCCTTTTAAATATATCACTATAGAAGGTGGATACATCTGATGAGATAAGGTCAACAGCTAAAAGCACAGGGCCTAACACAATATGGTTGAAAATAACAACTTGCAGGTTAGACAAAAAGTCCACGATGGACGGTGGGGAGACTACCTTTGTTATTACAATAAAAAACTAACATAACAACTAAAACACACTAAAACTACCTAGTGAAAAAATCACCTTGTTTATTTGAGAAAAGCAAAACCTAAAAGAAATCGCTAAAATTGAATAGACATTGATGGACAATACGAAAAAGAGCCAACCGTTGCTGAGGAAAGTGGTAGAAATCCATCATTGACGACGAGTCAAAAAGAAGTTGAAGGAGAATCGTAGCAACACCTAGGCACCTGGCACTCTACTGCTCACCCTGCCAATGACGAACAATGATGCTTCTATGAACCCATAACCCTAGGCAGCGTAAAGATCCTTGTTCATAGGGAGGAACATTGCCGCACCAACCCTTGTCCATGATATTCAAGCCACAAAACTCCCACAATCCATAAAGAGAAGCGTTTCTACATCCATCCGGCCAACACTCCACCAAGCCCATCACGCCTTAAGGTCGCCGGTTCCTAAACGTGACCAAAAAACGAATTCTTCGGCCACCTCTGCACCTACTCCCCTTAGCCTTGTAATTCCCCCTTAAAAGCCCTAGAAAACTAGCCATGCACTGGACCTCTCATCGTTGTGATCCACATGGACCCATCCACAATAGGGGTGTGCCCCCGAGATCCACCTAGAGGTGGTGCCGGACTCCATCCCAAAGAGCCTCCTTTGCGAAGGGAAGAAAGAGAGAAAACTCTAGGAGAGGGTCGAGAGAAAGAAAACCCTTCAACTTTTACATGTTTTTTAATCAAATCTTCAGTAACTGAACACATTGAATTAGTACATTCTAGTTTTGATTTGTTCCAAGGCGTTACTTATATAGGTCTCTTGGGATGAGTTTGAACAAAAATATGAGTTTGTACTATAACAATATAATTTTTGTGAGGAACAATAGTGTTAAAAAGTCAATTTGAACCAAACTTCTCAGCTCAAACTCATTTCTCGCCCTTAATTCATACTAAAATGTTACCTATTATGCTTCTCAATATTTTCATGATTAATTGAATTTGAAAGTCAAATTATATAAGAAATGCCTCCAGCATGCAAGCCATTTCGATCAGTTCGGTCGTTCAGTAAGATAATATTATTAATAGGTTCATATAAAATTCAACTTGTTTTAGTATAATATTCAATAATATAGTCTAACACCGGTAACATTAAGTATTGTACTAAAGCAAATTAAGTATTATAAGAAGGCACCCACAAATTTTACCATATAGAATATTACTAGTTCGGGATTGGTATAGTTGCCGAATTTGAAATTTAGCGATGTATATTTATTATAACTTTTCATATTACCGGTAAGTATAATTTATCATAAAATTGGAAAAGAAGAAAATATAATCTACTCATATGATAGTAACCCAAACATAAATATAAAAGAGATTTTCATATCAAATGTTTTCTAGAAGTTCTAGGTGAGACCATCAGCTTGTTTGGTGCATAGGTTCAAATTAGTGAGGTTTAAAACTTTACAGTTTGAGCTAGTGGTTTTGAAATTATGTGGTTTAAATTATAGTTTTAAACTAATATTTGAAATAAAAATAAAATATTACATTAGAGAATTTATATTTGAAATTTATGAAAAAACAAGAATGAAAAGAGTTTTTAATACAAATAAGGGTACAAAACCTTTATAAGTGAAGGGGGAGGAGGGTCAAGTTTTTTGAAGGGGTTTTTTATTGCGCATACTAAATGCACGTTTGTTTGTCTCTTTTTTTTATTATTTTTTAATCTATAGATTCAAAATTACTTAAAAGGTTCTGAACACGCATGCCAAAAAGCATATTAACCAATCATATATCATTCCTCCGTATGAAAAGTACAGGTTGTTCTGTGCATCTGTTGGCCTGTGTGTCACCTTAATCCAGCTGCAAGAGTGATCGATAAATTGCTAATTCATAGTTTAAATTTACACTCACAAATCATATACATGTATTGTTGTTCAGTTCCAAAAAAATATTGCAGTAAAATCCATCAAAAGGAAAGTGTTTATGAATGGCACGTGGTGGATGAAAAACAACCAAATCATGGTATAAGAAGATTTGGGTTCTGTTGAAAATCTACTTCATGTTCTGGATAACGTCCTAGAAAACTTTGCACTTTTATTTGGTGGACAAAATCTAAAGAAAATATTGAGAATTATCGATTCCCCATTTGTTTGTTTGTTTTTTTTTAATTTTTTTTTTTTTTAAGAAAACTAACCAATGCGTCTATTGGTAATTAGCCATTAACTTCGCGCCACACAATGAAAAGTTCTTCTATTCTGTTGGGGCCACATGTTTTGTACATTAATTATTTAATTAAATAATCCGTAAAAAAAATAGGGAAAAAAAAAAACTATGCATTGACCATATACGACTTTGGCCTATAAAAGCTGCCAACAGTCTGAGTTCTTGAGAATACCATTCACACCAGCAATTCTAAAATTTTCATCAAGATGGAAAAGAACATGAAGTCGATCTTTGCATTCTTCGTTGTCTTCTCTGTTCTCTTGGTAAGCTTTTCTGAAAATTAAAAAAAAAATTCATGCTTAATTAGTTTCCTCCTCTATACTAGTAATAAAAAGTAGTTAATTTCCAAGTCTTTTACATATTCTTACAGCAGAAAGTTTCTCATAAAAGTTTACAAATTTTCCAACAAGATTCAATCAAACCGAAACCAGCTTAGTGTGAGATCTACCAAGAGAAAAAAAGGGTTCTCTTGGATTCTCAAAAAGCACATATTGATTGCCATAATTCTTCCCAATATTTGGAGATGAACAACTTTATATATATTGTTTTTTTTTTTTTTTTTGGCTTAAAAACAGATGGGAAACGTTAGCTATGGAAGAAAAGATCTGGGACAGTACTGGAACAGCATAATGAAAGACCAGCCAATGCCAGAAGCAATCAGAGGTCTTTTCCATGACCAAGATCTTCCGTCGGATCGCTTTGTCCGGAACTTCGATGTTCGGCCTAATGCCATCATATACCAGAGCCACTCCCAGCCTCATGGAGAGAATTATCACAATGAGCCTTCAGTTCATAATCATCATCATGAAGAGCTTCAAGAAACTCATTAAGGAAATTATCAGCTCTGACTCAGTCAGCCTCATATATATATATATATATATGTATGTATGTATATGTATGATGATTTCTCTATTATATATTATAGTAGACAAAATTTGAAGTAGAGGGCTGACGATGATCATGTTTTGTACCATATTTTTATATCTAGTTGTATTTTTGTGATTTAGTGTTTATGGGTTGTGCTTGGAATTTCTTCTCTCTTCATCTCTATTTCTCTCTTCTCATTACTTAGTATTTCTAAGGCAGTTGTAACTCTGAATGATCTTTTTATCCCACAGGGAAGTTGATTTGGTGTTTGCTATTATATTTGAGTTGCACCTTGAAGATATATTCCTTTGGTACGCTTCACTGCATGGTTTCTGATCTGTTAGAGAAAAAAACAATTTTTTTTTTTTTTTCTGTACTTTGAAGAAGAGTCAATTACCAAGAAGTGAATCAACCGGTAAAAGATGTAAGATTATGTCATTCTGTGCAGGATAGAATTTATTAATATATTCGCTTGCCGTACCATCAATTTCCTCACGTTAAAAAAATCGAACAAGACTGCTAAAAATTGAATGAAAATGATAAAATTTGTACAAAATATCCTACATGTGCACAAAATGAAGTAGGTTTGGAAGATGACATTATAAGCATGATCCTACGCAATCTCTCAATCGACTCCTATCGGTTGATGTGCGTTAAAATCGCGTTCAAGGTGTCCACAAAATGAAGTGTTACACCCTCATCTGATTAACTTCTTGAGGGCATTCACCTCTGCTTAGTTTCTGTAGTTGTTATGATTTTGTAGCCTTTTTTTTTTAATTTATTTTGGCCCTTATAGTTTTCCAACCTCAATTAACCATGCCAAATGCAGTTATAGACTATAACTATTTTCTGTCAAGTTCAATCATACCTAAAATCTCTGAGGCAAGGCATGTGGGAATTCGTTTACAAAAAGGCCCTAGACAGTTAGGCTAAATGTTTATAACGTTTAAAACTCTAATTAAGCATGAAGAGTTTAAGCTTTAAGCGCAAAGAAATTAACCGCAAACCATGAGAATAGAAGAGGATTCCTTTCTTTAGGTGTTGAGCTCTGTGGGGTTAAATTGCTGCCCTGATGAAGAATTAGCATGCGATTTATCTTGGAATTAGTCATAGACAAAAATATAGAGTTTGAGTGGTGTAAGGCGTGTGATACTTTTGTAATCTTATTCATCGATAAGGTATTAGGTAAATATGGTTAGAACTAATTTTTTAGTTATTAAATAGTGTAAAACTCTCACATACTATAATAAAAAATAAAAAGCTGCTACTGTATAAAGTTTTCGTATGCTGTAGCGTTTTGAACTAAAAAATGATTCTAATCATGTTTGCTCAAGACCTTATTAGTAAAAATTTACAGCGACTGAAAGTAGACGTAGTTCTTACATTAAAAATATCTATTATAACTATTACTTGTGCTTATTTATTTGTTGGTTCTTTTGTAATTTTTTATTCTCTTAGTAAAAAAAAAAGCGCTTAATTCATAACACAACTCCAATTGCTCAAAGAGCAGCCAAGCAGAGCAGATATGACCGTCACATGCAAAGACAAACTAAAATGTAATGAGGCCGTGTTTGTTTAGTTGTCCTGCTGAGGTAGTGTGAATGCCAAAAGTCAACTCTTCGCGAAGGATGTGATGACAGGAAATGGATCAGCTTTGTGTTTGACCGAAATCGTATTTTTTGTTCAACTGTGAAAGACGTAAGAATCTTACATAAATTATGGAAAAAAAAAAGGTCTAAGATATAAAAGAATTGCAGTCTATTATTTCCTTTTTTTTCCTCCTGATTCTGTAAGAACATTATTTTCATCACTTTGCATGTTAGTGGATGAAGGGCCATATATTTCTCTCCACTCCCAAAAGGTCAACTCACATGGCTTGCTGGGCTGTCCAGTACCCAATGCATATGCATTATCATCCACACAAATACACATGCAAAGCACTGAAAATTGGCCAATTCTCAAAAGTGCAGGGCTAAGAATCTCAAATTCAATTCCAAAATTTTTCATACCAACTTGTATTCTAATGAATTATTATTATTTCATT